>JTDE01006478.1:0-27535 GCA_014338405.1 Paragonimus skrjabini miyazakii
CGTCACGGACAAAGAAAAAGACTTTGGAATTGTTATGACACACAATCTCTTGAATTCTCCTAATTTTATGGCCAGCGTCAAGGAAGCCAATAGCGCACCAACGCTTCTTAAGCGTTTGTTCGGAAAATTCGAGCGATCATGTTCCAACGACTTGTGCTACAGCTTTATTCGTTCTCACGACGAACCAGAAACCCTTGTTTGGCCTCCTCACTTACAAAAGGACGAACTAATTTTCGAAACTTTTCGGAGGCGCGCGACGAAGGCAGTCCGTGGGTTGAGTGCAAAAACCTATTCTGAGCGGCTTTACGAGTGAAATCTCCTCCCTCTGGAATACCGCAGACAGCGAGTTGACCTAATGTTGGCGTCCACGATTCTGAGGGCCCCAACCATCAGTGTAGGTCCTTGCTTACATATGCAGGTACGAGTTTACTCGAAGGATGTTCCTCGAAAGTGAAATGTCAGCAGGGCAGAATTGAGCTGAGGCACAGTTTCTCCTCGGTTCGGGTCTGCAAAGCCTGAAAATTCCTGCTAGAACATATCGTGAGTGCCACGACAGTCGCTGCGTTCATAGGTCGCCTGAATCGCTCATCTAGCACTAAGTCCAAGCCCCAGCATACACTGTATTTTCGTCTGCTGAATAGCTCGCACCCGATTATGCATGTTCACCCAGATATAGAATTGTGAGTTTTATAACAGTACCCGTGCATTTATTTGTTTATTCGTCTATCTATATATTCTCCATTTTAGCCGTTCAATACAACCAAGAAAAGTTTCGACGTGTAACCATCCCTCTGGTACAGAGATTACTCGCCTGGAGAAACGGAACCATCAATAGCCGTGGATTTGTACCTCCGTCCATCACCCATTGAACCCATCATGATTTCGACAACTGAACTGTTGTTGAAACGAGTACTAAGCTTTTTATGAAACTACAAATGTAAGGTATGCCTATAAACCTACCTCAAGGTAGGACTATGCAGGAAAACTGGACAGGTGGTGTATTTTCTGGTATATTTGCCATCTTAGCTATTCGTTGGCACCACTGTTGTGAACTTTTCCATAAAATCATGACGTGCGCTAGAATACAGACGAGGTGACCTGCTGGATGAATGATATCGGGGAAAACTTCCAGCTGAAAAGACTACGAAACTTATAGCTGTTCCGTCCATTCGCTCTACGTGGGACAAACTCGAAAGGTATACTTTACGAGTTGTGCCAAACTGTATTCCATGCTTAGACACTTACAACTGCCTCGTCTATTTGTCCAACCTTACAAGTTATGCCAAACCGTTCCCACATAGGTGGAAGAGTGAAGTCACTGGGAACGAAAACGTGGGGATAGAATCTTGAATTATTTATTTTATGATTGTAGATAAATTTACTTACTACCTCCGTTTTATATTAGCTCAGAATGTAGCCCTCGGTTCACATGTGTTATGGGTTTCCTCCCGGATGATTGAAACCGTGTATCAGGTGAAGTCTTCATCATCATGTCGATCATCGCACCTGATATCTGCAAGATATATGTGTATGCAAATATGAAGGAACTTACTTTTTTAAACTATATCAAGAGGGTACTGGCTCCAGGTTGTGTTGAGTCGCGATTTCTTTGACCAGTGTGCAAGCGGTACACTGTCAGCGGACCGTTGTGGATGATGTGCGGGACTTGCTTCCCATAATCACTGGGGATGTGAGGACGACGGGTGAAGTAAAGAAAACTAACAAAAATAAGGGTTCGAAACGTACACTTACCGGGCAACTGTAGTTAGCGCCGCCTGCCACAGAATGGACACTCGTTTGTGTCTGCTATTTGGATACATTTGGAGTGAAATATCAGCTGATCGGCATCACGCCAATAGCTGTCCATCTGTACGGGGTCACCGTGATGTCCACAGGTGATCCTGTTTTAGGCTTCTTTACCCACCTCGGTTACATACCGCTTGTAAGTGATCCCATGCAGAAGTCGTATAAAAGCAAGCCGGTTTTAACACGTTCCATTATTTTACTGGCAAAAGCAATGATAATGTTAAAGCAAGTCACCGGCATGCGGCCGTTGTAGTCATGCAGTTTTTCGAGTATATGATGAAGGGCTTCATATTGACGATTGAAATTGGATGCAGCAAGCGGCCGAAGCTGCAAGCCTACCAACCGTCAAACTTGCAAGTTGTGCCCTGCCAGCTACCGCTCATGAATAAGGGCGTGACCTTTGTAAAGGGAAATGAAACCTACAAAAGACTTTACCGTAGGGGTAAAAATATTTCCGAAACACTGACGGCATGTGTATGCATGGCAGCCACATTGTACGGTAAAATGTACATTCGCATGTGCCTTGTTGCATACGGAGCTGCTCTGTTCGCAGTGCTTACTAAAGAACCGATTACTTTGCACTCAGTTGCCGTTCCGAAGGAGAGTCGTGGAGTTCGTCTCTTCGAATGCTTTTGGACAAGTTGCCTCGCGACCGTGGTCATTCTGTGGGGAATTTTCTTCACGTACCAGTCAATATTCACAACCTCACGACGGTCGTACCCATAGGCCGTTTGTATTTCATACTCATGCAGCAGCCATTCACTGTCGATCCATATTTTCTGAATGGCGACGGCTAGGAAGTCTCTTGCGTGCGTTCTCTTCTTCAACCGTCCGTTTGCGATCTCCAGCCTATTCGATTGCCGAAGTGGACGACATCGCTTTGCATATGGATGGCCAACCTCGGCTTGATGTACAGCCAACTACACGGCAGATAATTCAGAAACTTCTTATCCGTTCGGCCGATGATATACAACTCACTTTTGAACCTACGGTGAACAGTGTAAGAGTGCAATCTAATTTTTCTGATTGTCTGCCGTAACCATTCAGTGTGAAAGACAACGACTGAGAAAAGAGTTTTTGTTTTAGCAAATATGACGGACGAATTTTGCCGACTCACATGCATAAGTACGGCATCACGTACATGAAAGTAATACGATGGGATGTCGCAGTCGAACATCACATGGGCTGCCCTCATTTGCGCGGACATCTTATCCATGACAAATGTTTTCACTGCAATGCGATCGCCCACCATTTCGCGAAAAATGTCGGAAATTCTCCGTAGTGAAGCATACTTCTCACTACAAACGTACCGTACATCACGGGCCGGCCGTGTCCCATACCATCTGGTACGAGGAACTGATATAACTTCCAGCTTCGAAAGTATGAAGAAGTATACAATGACAAACTTGTGCCTGCTTGTCCCGTGGGCGGCATCCACATTCACAAAATGAGGGAAACGTTGGAATAGTTCAATCTGCGTTCGATGGGCGAATTAGACGCGCATATCTGTTGCCTTTATCCCTCAGAGTGCGCACCACACCTATCGCAGTAATCACCGACAGCACCTCATCAAGGTTTTTAACCTTCCGTGTCCAATCTTACGTAACAAACTCACTCGACATTGCAGGCTTCAACCTACGACGAATATTTCCAACGTCAACAGTTGTGATACACTTCCCGTAAACATCTGTTACAAACTGCTTAATGTCAGCAGTTGGTGTATTGTATTGAAACAGACTCCTGCAATCGCTCAATTCACCGACGGTGAGTCCACGATTCGTAGAGTGTGAATCATATAGCAGAAGATTGAGAGGGTGGTTGCGCTCCAACTGGAAAATCTCACAACCAGACACGCGTCTCGTCAGACCACACGAAATTGTGACCTGCAACATGTGTCGCGAGAACTGATTCATTAAACCTAACAACAGTTGACCAAGTAGACACGCTGCACATCCCTGTATACATTCTTACGCCTTTTGTACTTCGTACAACGGTAATAAGTCTGCAAAGTTTTCAGGAGACCATGTCGTCCTACCTTATAGTCCTTCGGAGCAGTTATCGACCTGCGGCTCGTCCCACGAACGTAAATAACACCCATTTCGTCCATGTACCTCTGAAGACTCCTGGAATTGTGAAATTCGCGATTCTCAGACATCACCTTGAAATTGAAAATAACCCCACCATCCTGGTGTTAATAGCGCCACACGCAGTCGACCACAACAGCAGCAGCTATATTGATTTTTGAAAAACTATTACGATAGGGCAGTTCTCAATTAACAGTCAATTAAAACTAACAGTTATCGGTCCAAGATGTGGATTATGAGAATTTCAATTTTTGCACCAGACACCAAGCTATGAAAAGGATTTTTCCCAGAAAAATAATTTTCCCGAACACGATAGCTCAGGACCTCATGGTATACGGCTAACATTCATGTGCTATGCCTGGATGGAAAGTAAGCGCTCTGTGATCCAGCTTCTCCTAAACACACTAGCCGGATTTAGAGCCTGCATTCTTTCGTGTAGTTTTCTACCGGTGTGTTGAGAGTGAACGGTAGGTCGGAAATAACTTTTAAAAGCAACAGGTAACTCACTTATAAATCTGCAGGACGTTCTAAATAGTTGAAAACTGGAACCAAACATCAGTCATTTAGGATCCTGTGGATTTCGATCGGGCAGGTGTAAAGTGCCTCATTCAAAAGCGTCCATAACCTTGGAGCGGCCTGCATGACTCATCCAACAACGCGAATCGTGCGCTGTCATGCTTCATCCCAATGCCAGTCTAACTCATAAACCGCTAGGGACCGAAGGATTTTATTTCGGTCAATGGCGAGTAACCTCTCTTCAGCGCTTATTCTGTGCCTACGACAATGGATCCGTCATTGCTGCACATAACTCCCAGCACGCCCCGATGACCAACGAATCACCTTGAAGTTTTTGAGGAGGAGTCTGTTGATGACGACTGTGCCACTGTCAAATGTAGAGCACTTGTTCTTAAACAGGTGAAAAGAGACATACATCTTGCAAATTATTCTGTCAATCCGAACCTCCATAGGTGCGAAATAATCCACACCACAAGCTGTAAGCAGGGCACTACCGGCTGTTGTGCGATCAACGGGATACAGGGCCATCACTTGTTGACACGGCCTTGCGGATTGCACTTCTCACTTCGTAGGCTTTAGCAGCATGCGGCGCGCACTAGCCACGGCATCGACAATTCAAAACCTTCTTCGGATTAGCGATAAAATGTGACTAGCTTGCGTGTGACCTTCACCCTCACGATATTGTCTCATACCCCTGTACATGACAACACGGCGATGTGACAGTACTAATATTCGAGTATCATGGAGTGGCTCGGTTGAAACTCTTCCACAGAGATATGTCACCGTTTTTCGTGCCAAGCCTTAGTCGGTCCAGCGTAATCTGTCGGCCTTCAGAGTGTTCGAAAGAATTATCGCCGGATGCGCTGTTTTACTCCAGTCAAACAATAGGTTCAGATGCTATTCTCGGTTCAAACGTTTGCAGCAGGCCTAATGTAACTGAGCAACTTTGGTCTGAGTTCAAACAAATAAAATAGCTCCAGAAACGCACTTAATATGATATTGCGCAAAGTAGGGTGTGCCAGTTTGAATAAGGTGATGCAATGTTTAAGTGCCATCACGCACTACCAAAACTGGTTACTGTCAGCACTTTCCCTAAATCTAGTTGTTCAGCTGAAATCTATTGGGAAGGTCGATCTGGTGACCACGAATTCTCAAATCCCCACAGAAATGTTGGACCATTCAGTAATTTCTGGGAACAAGCTTTACAATTTCCAGGCGACGCTACGTTTGCCGGATTTGACCCGGACGGAACGTGTCGTCTTTGACAGTCCTGGTTATAGTGGCGATCTAGTTGAACGCGGTTAGCTACACATATGACGAGATAATAAGAGGTTTTTCTCAAGTACTCTAGCACGATGACGGAGTCTGTCCAAAGTGTGACACTCTCAAAGGTTAACTTGGCCGTCGATACCGCGGTTATGAGTTTTTTCCTCAGGATAGACAAGGACTCTAAACGTGTGGCCCAGGATTTTCGTAACAAATAGCAGTAAAACATGCTACCGTATCCAAAGTTGCCTCGAATGTAGCCCACGACTCCATAGTCCGTCACGAAGGCGTCAGAAAACTTAGTTAACTTTTGGGACGCTGGCATCTTCCTAGTTGGTTCGGCGCATTGTGGTACGGCACATGAGTTCACTGTCCTTACGTCTCGTGAACACTTCTCATCTTCCTGAATGCTTTTCTACCAAGGGTGTATTCCATCCGATAGTCTGGTCACACAAACACTGATGTAACTTTCGACCACGAAAAACAAGTGGACCAATGAATCCCAGTGGATCGTACATCGACGTGATACAGGCCAATAAGCAACTCCGTATGACTGGTTTCTTCGATAGGGACACAAAACTTGAAACAGTCCTCCGACACGTGCCAATAGACTTAAAATACCTTCTGGTGCCTGTGGTCACCCAAGTTTAGTGTTGCGGACACGGGTGTCTTTCCGCTCGGTGGTATGAACCTCAGTCCTGACCTCTTCTGCTACCATGGTGCGGTGGTCAGACTTGCGTACTGTTTTTGTCCGGAAGGCTGTGCTGACTGCGACCTGGGTCGTTGCAAGTTCGACCATGTTAGATTGACCAAAGAGGAGCAGCCAGCCAAAAAGCAGATGCGTCTGTTTTGAGGTGTTCATTGTGTATGGTGTCAATGTGTTGTGCTTCGGTTAAGTTTGTTATTTTTTCCGCCTGATCCGATTCTCTGTATGTGTGGTTAGTTTTTCTGTGCAGGAGTATCTCTGTATGAATGTACTGAATGTCTTGGGTTGTGAATATCGAGCCTGTTCTGAATGGTTAATGCTGCTGCGTATGTGTCACCTGCTGCCTCGCGGTACAGGCTTTTGAGCCAAAGGCGTTGGTTGAGAGCACTAATCACTCTCCTGTCTAGATCTGGGCGTCCTGGCATTATCCTAAGCCCGTAAAAACCATGACGTTACAGTAGAAATCGAATACCGTACTGCATCGGCCGTCGCGCAGGATAAACCGGGTCGCCCTATCTGCTGCACATGGCAGGGTGGATAGGCGAAAATATGTTACTGCCAGTCACTCACCTTCATACCGTCCTTGCAATATTAATCCCCGAGCAGATAATGCTCACTCGAGTTTCAGTAACCCAAAGAGGAACCTGAAACAAGCCCGGGGACGCAAGACGCTCTGTGGGCACGCTGCTGGATCAATGCAGCTCCAAAAGACGACCAGAACGGCGCGCTGCACTGGTCGTGATGGAACTGCGTCGCTATGGAGTCGGAGTAGCAGTCTTGAGCGAGGCAAGACTTGCGGACCAAGGTGAGTTACGGAAAGCAAGTGCCGGGTAGACCTTTTACTGGATAGGTTACCCGACTAACGGTGTTCAGGAGCATGGTGTCTGTTTTGCAGTCGCTGATCGCATCAACGCTTTGATGGTAGGTGAACCGTATGGCATTAGCCTTCGAATGCTGTCTATGAGCCTGCCACTCGGTCGAGGTAAACGTCCCAAATTTATTAGTGTTTATGGTCCAACTATTTGTCACACTGATGATACAAGGGACCAGTTCTATGATTAGCTGTCCGCCACAATCCGTTCGGTGCCGGTGACTGATCGATTGTTCGCCTTGGATGACTTAGACTCTGGAGTCGGGCGCGACTCGGTAGCCTGGCTGGGAGTCCTCGCACCCTACAGCATTGGTTCAGTTAACAAGAAGAGTAATCGTCTGTTCCGTCTGGGTGCTACTCACGAGCTGGTTATCATGAACATTCGATTCCAGCTGGATGCGAGCGACATCATGACGTGGACCACCCACGAAGCGGCCATCACCATTTGCTTGACTACGTGATTGTGCGACATCCGTGAGGTGCGTATCACGCGAGTGATGCACGGTGCTGAATGTAGCACCGATCATAGACCAGTCAGGACTAAACTGTTTATCCATGTACTCAAGTCTGTTTATCGTAGATCTTCCGGAAAACAGCAGAAGCTGGACATCAGACGATTGGAAAACGTCGAGACGAAGACTGCTTTCCAGTGTGCAGTCACCGCTCTTCTGCATGACGTTTCTATATCCACTACCCCTGAAGGTATATGGCAGTTCATCACGACGGCAGCTACCGAGACGATTGGTGTCAAACGCTAGAACCGTCCGGACTGGTTCGACGACAACACTTCGGTTATCACCGAACTGGTATGAGAGAAGAATGTCGCGTTTGCTGCTTCCACAGTGGACCCGGACAATGAAGCGAAGAAGTCGACCTTTCGAAGGATCCGCCGTCAACCGGCTGAGCCTGTTCGCGGAATCAAGGACAACTGGTGGATGAGGCAAGATGAGCGGATATAGGGCTTCGCAGATCGTCGACAGCATAAGAAGTTCTGCGATTCACTCAAAGCGATATTCGGCCAATCTGTACAGTTTACTAAAGCACTGGTAGACGTGAGCACCGGTTGTTCGTGCACTCAGCCAGAGGACATCATGAAAGTCTGGCGCAAACACTTTGGTAGCCCACTAAATCTTCCTGCTACTATTGATTGGGTGACCGTGAACAGCCTGCCGCCATAGGTCATCAAGCCTTCACTCGCTCTCGCTCCTGATTTACTAGAATTGCAGAAAGCAGTTGGTCAGCTTCGCAACGGAAGGGCTGCGGGTGAAAATGAGTTGCCAGCCGAAATCTTGAAGAATGGCGGGCCGGCGATGGAACGTGCACTGCTCCAGCTGGTTAACTCCATCTGGTAGCATAAAGTAATGCAACAAGATTTCAAGGATGCTGTGATAGTACCCTTGTTTAAAGGTAATAATAACAAGCAATGCCCCGACAGCTATCGAGGCATCAGTCTGTTGAACTGCGCAGGCAAGGTACTCGCCAGAATCATCCTGAACCGGCTGAATTCGAATGTCTTGGAGGCCAATGTTCCTGTGGCGCAATGCGGATTCCGAGCGAATCGGAGTACGATCGACCTGGTGTACGCTGCTCGACAGCTTCAGGAGAACTGCCGGGAACGCAACCAGCCCTTGTATGCCCTCTTCATCGACTTCAACAAGGCGTTCGTTTCCGTGAGCCACGAGGCAATGTGGACGGTAATTGGTAAGTTTGGATGTCCAGGTAAGTTCGTCAATTTGATTAGATTGTTGCATTTGGGCATGCGGGCGAAGGTGCAATCGTGTGGATCTACCTCTGATGACTTTGACATTGTCACTGTCGTGAAGCAAGGTTGTGTCCTAGCTCCACCCCTATTTAGCTTATATTTGACTGCCATCCTAACAGTTGCTTTTCAGGGCTCTGAGGAGGGTTGTGTTAAGGGGAAGTACCGGACGGATGGGCGCCTACTAAATATTCGATGTTTTGGCGTCCCAACCCGGTCACATACCTCAATAGTGCGCATGCTTCTGTTCGCAGATGACAGCGCGCTGTTTGCACATAGCGAGCACGAACTACAGTGACTGGCCACGGCTTTCGCGACCGCGGCATCTAAGTTTGAACTGTATATTAACACAGGTAAGACATTTTCTTTCTTTCAGCTTTCTCCGGGCGGAGGTGCTGTCTGTGCACCTTCATCCCAACTTCGCATCAATGGAGATGTTGTCGGCAGCTGTACAGATTTCTGCTACTTGGGCAGCAATCTGTCCACCGATCTGTCCGCGGACCGCGAGTTGAGAGCTCGTGTGGCAAAGGCTAGTACTGCTTTCGGACGCCTTGAAGGACGTGTGTGGAAGAACCACAGCCTGAAGCTGAGCACTATGCTCTTTGTTTACCGCTCAATGATGCTGTCTATACTGCTTTATGTAAGTGAAACGTGGACATTTTATCAGCGGAACGTGCGCTATTTGAGCCACTTTCATTTGCACTGTCTAAGACGCATCTTGGATAGTCGGTGGTCGGACATGGTTCCGAACACTGAGGTACTGCGGCGAGCGGATATGAACGGGATGGAAGCCTTACCGATGATGAATCAGCTTCGTTGGCTGGGTCACGTCCGTCGGGTGGGCGATGACCGTATCCCGAAGCAGGTGCTATATGGACAAGTGAGATCAGGTAAGCGGAGTCCTGGTGGCCCAGAGCGGAGATACCAGGATGCTGTGCAGGTGAGTCTTCCACGTTGTAAAATTGATTTTAGATGTTGGGAAGACTTAGCGTTGAACCGGACTGCTTGGAGGAATACAATTCGGACGGGCGTCCGCGAGTTCAACGAACAGTTATTGCGCGGCCGAGAACGAGAGCGCGCGGTGCGCAAGGGTACCTCCGTGCCATAGGTCTTGTTGACATGACTATATGACGTTAATATGTGTGCGGCCGCAAATGACCTGGCCGTTTGGGATTAGTTGGTCAACAGCGTACTCATAGTGCACTGTCGGCGGAAAGACAACGGGTACGTTACTCTCAGGTTGGCCATATCAGTATATCTATTCTACTTCTGTTAACTATTGCGTCGATCAAGACCATGGTCGTTTGACAACTGATCCACTTCTCTTTACAGAAACTTGGGTGTCTGTGTTCTTCTACCTATTCTTTTCTTGAACTTTTTTGGAGTATTGAACGACGAATCGTCTGTTTGATCTTTTCGTAGTTCAACTTTGAGTTTTGTTTTTCATCTTTATCCTCTTTGGAGTGCACTAGCGTGCACTGGTTTACTGAAATGCTTCTTGTATAACATTTCACATATCTATCTTCTCAGTATAGATCTTGTCATTGCAGTCTCTCTCACTGACTATTTTCCGAGAGATAAGGCTTTCCTTTTCGTGCGAACCAATCAATTGGCTAACCAGCATTGGCCGACTGGACACAACGGCCTAACTCACATACCTACTGGTCTTCTTTCTTCGGGTTTACACCGGATACGTGGTGTGTGAGTGGAAACGCTAGTACTGCAGCGCAATCCATTTTGGGTGATGATTTAAAGCACAGGCGTCCCTTGGCTTCGGTCGCGGTGACAGGATAATCCGTTTCGGATGACACCAACCATAACCATCAGTGCTCCAGCCATGTTAGACTTCCATCTAAGCGGCTTAAATCCACCCAAGAGGAGCACTTTGTGCAGGTCTGACGCAACACGTCTGGCCCCCTCGGGCATATCCACAACAGGCAGTAGTCAGCGTGAGAATTCTCACTCGCAACTTGACTAGTTAGTTCGCCAAAACGTGACCCATTATCGACTACAGGCTTCCTGAATGCATATAACGCGCAGAAAGGTAGCAGAGTAGCTCCGAAATAGTGGACTGTGTTCCCACAGGCATCCCGTGGGCCAAGTATTAATTCACCGCTCTACCAAAGAATGCCGAATATTCACCTATATCTTTTAGGATCTGTCAATTGCAGAACCATTTTCTCTGTCAAAATCCAGGGCCATTAAACCCTCGCGAAACGGTAACAAAGCATTCACCTGATTGTCAGAACCCGCCCTTGAAACGAGACTGTTCAAAAAGGGTTTTGTATTTTTCCAAGCAGTCAAACGCAATTTGCGCCTTTCCACATCTATTTGAACTCAACACTGGAATGGCAAGCTAGGTAGTGCCAACGATTGGTCTTGTCCTTACCGGTGGTAACGTACGATTTATAACCCTTGATCTGATGTGCCTTAATAACCCCGTTATATCTGTGCGCCAATCCTGTCCCGTGGGAAATTCCCTCGCCTATTGAAGTCAGAGGTTTCTGAGCCATCCATCAGTTATTGGGAAGAAATGCATTGTCATACGGTCACGGCAAGACAATCTCGTACCAACCGTCCTTGTGGGTAACTGTGCACTCTACAATACACGTAGCCCGTTGGTCACCACAAAAGTTAACTACCCCATCAGCTAATCCGTGCCCGACAAATTCTATGTTGAATAAGCGATTGAACAATCGTTCTAGCTCAGCACTCTTCATGCAATGATCTCCAATCCTGCCGTGTGTTGACAGTGACATGGGGCTTCGTGAAGTCCAACCCGAGGTGGTCTTTATACCGTGTGGCTGACGTCTGTTCATGCCCACTGGTCTAATATCCAATTTGCCTCTGGCGCATTGCAGCCTATTAGTAAGCCGACTTTATCTTCCCACAACGAGATGATAGACAGACCGTCCGAACGAGGCCAAAGTTCAACGTCCTTCTTGGACATGGTTCTCACTTGTTCAGCCAGAAGACTCTCGGCAGCAAAGGTTCTGTCGATCTTGGTCCTCCTAACATCACCTGTGGAATCAACTTCCAAACTCAGCTATTGATGTTTGATATCATCCATCTCATACAATGCACGAATGCCGAGCGTTCGCCTGCATGTTGGTAGCACTAACCGCTCAGCTAGAGACTTATCTGTGGACGGGGTATCAGAGCCGCTGTCTAGAAAAACATACATACCAATCTTTCCGACTACCCCAAACAACCTGACGGGCACGAAGCCAGAAATTTCCCTTCTGCCATGCAGAGAAGTTACTTCACAACTTGGCCCCTTCACGCCGAGTTCAGGTCCCGAAGATACCAGGTCTACGTGCATCAGGACATAATGTCGCCCTCCACATGGAGGCCGTCAGCACAACACGATGACTGAAATATTTGGCGGTGTGATTTGGCAGAAGGCAAATGAAGCATCGTTTACATCTCCTTAGAACCGCATGTAGTCCCTCTAACGACGTGGTTTCAGCTCGCCAGCACGTCAGCAAACTGTGATCACCACCACATACTGAACACTGGTTTAGTTTATTTACCGTTCCGACAACGGTTAAGACAAGGGGTATTCGTTTGAAGCCCTGGCGGATGCAGGGTACCTAATTCTAGCTAATGTGACCTTGAACGGATCGGGCGATGAAGTGACCATTTGGGATTAATATAAATCGAAATTTGTCTTTTCATAAACTCAAGCAAATCGCTAAAAGAGAGCTTCCGGTCAATGCTCATGACAGACTCAGCTACCTCCGTTTAGTTCTTCTGCATAAGGTGGGGAGGTCTACGGGCAATACAGAAGGAGGGTTGAACAATTTAATTCAGATGGATGAGTCAGTTTGAATAACGTCAACTGACCTCCCATCATCGGAATTACTAAACGTTTAAAATTCTCACTGTCTTCCGTGGCGGACCCTGGGCCGTTAAACACGCTACTTGTGTCAGTCTGAATAACCTCACGTGGCCGTCCAAATCGTTGTCTCAATATTTCAGTCACTTGAGTAAATCCTACTTTGGTGGGCAGCAATACACAGTGCTCGATATCTGCCTTAGCTGAACCCTTACAATTGTAAACCTGGTAGGACAACTTTTATTCTTCATCATTTCATCTATTGACCACATTTCGCGTAAAGCCATGAAATTTCAGGGGGGACCCTTCGAAGGGCTCTAGCTCGAATTTGGGCAGACCAACACTCATTACTGAGTTATGCATGTATTCCTCTATAGAACTCTCTTGGAACCGGTAAACATGGGATTTATACGAGGGGCTAGCCGGGAAAACCTCGACATCACTTTTCTCAGATGGCCATACAGTTTTACTAGACAAAGACCTTTCCCTCAACCCCTTGCAAAGTTCTAGCTGTGCCCTCAGAAACCTTACCTCTCCTTCCTCCAGGCGCATTTTCTTTCAGGAAGCCCACCGTCCGTAACCAAACGTCGCTCAGATGAACAGCGAGTTGTAGCTGGGGCAAGGCCAAACAAAGCAGATACGCTCTCAGTCTCTTCCATTGGGGTTACCGCTGTCACTATTTCTACCTTTGGACATAGTTTCCGCTTAGCTCTATAAGCTCCAAGCATACGATTGCCTCAGGAAACGAGAGATAAATCAACACTCCCAGACACAACACTGCGAAGGTTAAAGTGAACTTTAGAATAGAATGGCATGGATAAAGAATGGACTGAGGTAGGGTACTGAAAACATTCATTTTATACTATCATTATTGTGAGTCACTACGGGATCAGCAGTCAACTTCTGAACACGAAGAGCGGGACTATCCTCCGCAGGCACTGGCGTAGGAGGCGAACTGGGCGACACAGTTGTCCTCTGGGAGGCTGCAAATGACTGACAACCATGATAACATGTCCGTGCATTACGTGCATCCGATCTGAACCGCTCGGCTGTTGGAAAGTGCTAGATGATAAGCTTCAACCAGATGGCGGGTAAATGTGATTCCCATGGAAAAGGAGATATCCAGCACTGTAAATCCTGGACGTCAGATGGTCCTCCGAGCTGCGCTCAGCCTAATCATAAAGTCCGTCAGTAGGTTACATCCGGAATAGTCGCGTCTTTGATGCAACGGTTGTCTAAATTCTGAGCATGCTGAACAGCCGACACTGATCCAAACGAGAAGACGACCGTAATGGCGAGTTTATTACTGACAAGCAGGGCGGAATCGGTTGTTCAGCAGGCGCAGAATGTATAACCGCTCGGTGCATTACAGGCGTGACCGGTCTTGGTCCAGCCTATCTGTAGACGTCGCGAGGAGACTCAGCGTGGCTCAATGACTAACTGGACGCCCGGGCCTAACCCGCTGTTTGGATCCAGCTCTTCAGCCGTTGTGCAGAACTAATTTACCATTTTCTGGCAGTTCTATGGTGTGCAAAGTAAATCAAACGTTTGAGAAAATTGAGATGGCAGTGGAAATTTGTTCACAGAAACTAATGGTAAAACCACTGATAGGGAAGGACCCTATTGCGCAGCGATTGCTGCTTTTAACTGACAATGAAAAGGTTCCATCATCTCGTTAGATTCCGGATGATAGTCGGTAGTGCTTATGTGCTGATACCAAAGGGTATTCAAAGGAACAGTGAAAGATCATTCGAAATTAGCACCACAATCAGTAGTCACCAAAGCGGAACAACCGAACTGGGCTACCTAACATTCCAAAAAGGCGCAAACCACCGTTCCAAAAGCGCAATCGGGAAGTGAGATTGCCTACGGTCAGCTAGTAAAACAGTCGACACACGTCGGGCGGAAGGTAAAACCGTTCAAAGATGGTAGCGATCCGACGAGATTGGCGTGCGCTTGATGAACACGTTCGTTAGGTGCTGTGAGGACACCGATGGGGCTCTTGGTATGTCTATAAGCCTTTGAACGGTGACATTCCAGACAGCAGCTAGCTTAGTTTCGGACATCGTGGTTCACTTTAAACCATACGAAGCGTTCATCGATAAGCTTCACTGAAGCACGTATGCCAGAGTCCTGTGAGTTATGTAGTGCGTTGAACACTGTACGACGAAACGATAAGGACACTATGAGTTTAGGTAGGCTTTGTGAAACGTCACACCGGATGGTGTCCTAAGAGGAAGTCAGAGGAACTGGCAGAATTTTGTGTAAACTGTGCAGACGGAGTTGCTCGATCTGGTAGTAGCCATTTGTGGAGAGACCATAGCGGCCAACTCAAGAGGGGTAGGAGTAGAACGCTTGCCTGATATATCAGTGGCAAGACTAAGGACACCTGAAACACGCCATATATCTGTCGTAAACTGAGAGAGATGTTCCAGGTGCTTGATTTCAATAGGGAGTACCTGTCGGACGATGTGTTCGAATAATACACCAGTAGTTGTTGGTCGGTGTAGACCGTGGGCAGTCGCCGTCGATAATACACAGAAAAGGGCGTATTAGGAGATAGGCGGCGAGCAGTTCTCGCCCAAAAACACTGTAACGAGTCTCCGTGGGTTGCAACCGTTTGGAAAAGAACGCAGGGAGTAGACATCTATTTCCAATGCATTGTTGTAGCACGGCAACAACGGTTGTATCGGTAGCGTCTGTTACAATCGACAGCCGGCTGTCTTGTAGATAGCCTCTACAAGCTTCTTAAAAGCTGTAAGCACTGGATAGATGAATGATAGTTCACGATCGTTTCCAAGGAGGAGATGGGTCATCGGTTGCATAACATGCGCGATGAAGAGTGATTCGACGATGATGGTTAACCAGGTTACAAAATCTGCGAAGCTGCTTGAAGGAAGAAGGTTCAAGATAATCGTGAATGGCCTGAAATTTGAAAGAAAGGACAGCACTTCCATCGGCTGAAATCCGATTACCCAAAAACTTCATGGTCGATTTGGCCAGCTCGCATTTGTTGGGTTGACTGTATTACCGTAGCTTTTCAGTCGTTCGAACCAGCTATACAGGTAATAAAGGTGCTCCTTTTCATGAGAGCCAGCATTTAGGATGTCGCTACAGGTAAGTGTGTACGGAGTGTAGACTGCAGGGAATTCGTGCATAAAGCACTCAGAAGTCTGGGCGGCATTAATCAGTCCAAATGACATTTGCAAAGCAACAAAGACCAAAAAGGATTGTAAATTTGTTTATCCACGAACTGAGAAAATTTGTCCCCATCGTTTGCATACCCTATTTTCCCCCACTAACCTGATACTTGTTCCAACTACCTCACTCACCCCGCTTTGTTTTACTGAACTAATGTCATTAAATGTCCGTGACGCGAGTGGTCATTCTAGTCCTGGTCCGCTGGCGTGACGGCTCATCTTTGACCTTACTGGTCCTGTTGATGAACTATTGATTTTGCTGGACGAGACTATCGTCGTGAACGATTGAGGTTTACCTTTTGTAATTATTGATGCATTTCTTTAATAGCACCGTAGAAATTGTTGGATCCAACCATGTTTTTATTTTGGGGATCCGTTTTGGGCTACGCGTAAATCTACGATCGGACGTGATTCGTCAAAAGAATAGTCGCAGCGCTCTTGGGTACGTCTTCCGCTGCCACTGGAAGTTGGTGATAAGCGCGAACTAAATCAATGTTGTTGTAGATATTTTTGCCTACGAGGCAGGTCGTAAAATCCTGCATGTGTGGAATGAGATAACTACCTGGGCTGTTTTTCTATTGGCACCGCGGTAGTCACCGTACGGACGACATTTCCCTGATTTTTTGAGTGCTAACTGCAGTGATGGGGCCTAATAACTATCGGAGGGATGAATGGTCCCCAGTTCAAGCATGTGTTCGAACTGTGCTATAGCGATAAAAAATTTCAGAGACCAACCTGCGGGGCGTAGCCGATACTGCCGGGCCGTTAATTCCTATGTGGTGTGTGACAATGGAAGTCACGGCGGCCACATCGATCGATGCCCGGGCCAGTTCTGGGGGCCGTTGAAAAAGTTCTGCGGAAGACGGTGAAGCAGTCGGCGTCGCGTAAATAGAACTGATGACTGCGACGGTCGTGTGATTGCCGTTAATGCTAAGGTGCGTAACGGCATTTATTAGCTTCCGGCATCGCGTATCGAATGAAAAGTCGAAATGCCGAAGAAAATCGATAACGATGGTTGAAAAAGAGACAAAGGCAACAACGAAAAGTAAACGAAAATCTCGCCAGAGATCCAATTCCCACGTTGATGTACGCTGACATGATGTTCGGACCACGACCCAGTCGGCGCGTGTTTCGACAAAGGTCAGTTATTATTGCGTGCAAGTGTATTTTTCATTTATACCAAATACCCGCTGAAATTAGCTCACTATTCGCTACTTTCTGTTAATATTAATTGCTTCTAAAAGTTCTGATCATTGTTTGTTAAAAACAGGAATATTTAACCGTATTGCCCACTTAGACAGCTAGTATTCAAAAATTGCCAGTTGCCAGGCGATCAGCCTCATGCAAAAAAAACGTGGTGACAACAAAGAGAGGTATAAAATCTTTAGGCACCACGACCAACACCTGTTCCACTGCTGCTATCGCTAAGGAGCCAAAGTCTGCTGCCAAAGCGGTAATTTCAACGGCAAATGCTACATACAAGGAAGGAACAACAGTAAGATCTGTTCAGTACCTATTACCGATGTATTTACAGATCAGGTTGTAAAAGTAACGGACTTAAAGGCTGAGATGGCGAAAATACACAGTAAGTATGATGAGCTTACCAACATTTTGCACCGGCTGAATCCGATAGTTAGCATTCTAAATGCCCCAATTAGCACCCATCCTGAGACTACCACTTCTAGTCATGAAGATCTCGTAGCTGCTAGAATGTTTATTGATACAATAGCTACTGAACTGCAAAAACGGATACACTGTGCAAGTATGGTGGTTGTATTAGACGTGCCTGACAGAATACCTTTACTGTCGGTGAAAAAAGTCTTACTCAAGGCCAGTAGGCTGGAAGTCAAGGACTGTCACTGTCTAAGACTTCGCAAGAAGGTACAGCAGAAATGCTGTCCACTGTCCACAGTTCACAAGTGAACTTGTAGCAAATGAGTTCGTCAAAAATCAAGACCAAATCATGCGTGCCACGAATTTTAAGTCGATAAAAGTGTTTGGTGACTAGACACCACTCCAACGGGAAATATTGCGAACCAATAATTCCCAAGTAAAAAAGAACCTGAGCAATAAAATCGACAACCTCATTGACTTGGCCATTGATCTAGACTGTTCCACGACTTCCCTAGATCAGCAAGTCATAACTGACAACGCTGTTACCATGTCCGTCCAGGAGGATACTGAAAAACAAACCACGTCCAGATCTGTTGACTTTAGGCGCGGTCAAGTATCTCCAGTAAAACCCACGGTCAGTGCCAAAAATACCTCTCCAAATCATCGACGATTCCCTCCACCAACCAAGACACTGACTGAAGTGAGTCCTGGACCTAAGGTGCCCAAAGTTCCCCACAGTGTTAGGGGCAATATCCAAAAGTCCGAGGTAATAGAAGAGGTTGGACAAACAAATCCATCTCCATCTTTCAGTAGGCATTTCCCTCCATTATCTGGGGCGATTGTACATGCAAACTGCAGACCCAAAACGCCTGAACAGATCTCCAAACCAGCATTGAAACCTGTACGGTACCTACTAGAAACCAATGTTCCAAACTTGTAACATAAGGGTAAATCGGCGGTACTTCCTAAACGCTACGTATTTGGTTCTAAGAACCACATTGTAAGAGAAAATGCTTCACAGACGACAATAAAAATTGGTCTTCTGCTGCTTTCAAGCCCACTCACAATTATACTAGTTTTAACACTTTCTATGCATTACCCAATAACTCCACAATACCTTATTCTTCTATCCAAAATATGAATGATCCTGGTAACCAAATTACCAACGTATGTACTCCGGCAGGTACATCCCCGCCAGATTATATAACTGGCACAAATTTCTTCCAACCCAGTCCTTTTTTAGTGCACCGTCTGGTATTTTATCCGCTACCATCCGGGCCCCCTTCCCATGTCCCACTCAGTCATCGTACAATAGTGACGCTGTTTCTGCACTTTCTGTCGTGGAGTCAAACTTTGGCGACATCCACTCGAACATGAGTGGAAAGCTGATATATCCCCTAGACTGGATGCCCCCACACTTAACATTTCGCAACGCTCTTCCTCATCTGTCATGCAGTTCTTCAGCAGCGTGACAGAAAGAATTTCATTAACTTATTACTCATGAACGTGAGATCATTGATAAGTAAGATGCACATCATTAGATCTTTTGTCTTCTCGTCTGATCCCCATATCATTCTCGTCACTGGGACGTGGTGCTCCCCTGATAATACAGACACACAACTAAGCTTCATGGTATATAACATATTTCGTAGGAATCGTCTCGCAGGACGAGGCGGTGGATGCATCATTTATCTAAAAGAGCAATTTACCGCAGTCACACTTGACGAGCCCAATCTTAGTAAAATCGAGGACTCGTTGTGGCTAATGGTCTCTATAGGATCTCGCGACCTACTCATTGGATGTATTTACCGGCCGCCTAATGCTACTAGCAGTGACTTGACTGACCTCGTAGAGGTGATAAGTCATGTATCAAAAATACCTTGTGAATACAAACTAATAGGTGTGGACTTCAACATGCCAAATATTTCCTGGACCTCATTCACAGCACCCGCAGAGCAAGCTAATTTTCTTTCATGCATTCAATTTAATGGACGGAACCAACATGTCTTAGCGACCACCAGACAGAAACATATTTTGGATCTCATATTCACCACAGGTATATCGTCCGTAGAGATATCCGTTCTTGAACAATGTCCAGGAAGTGACCATAACATCGTCAAGTGTCAGTTTGACTTCAATACAATTGTCAAACCCACAGTTGTATTTTACCGTCCAATCAAGTACATCGATCGGTGTACCTTCTCCTCCTTGCTAAGATCCTTAAATTGGAATACATCCTTTCTTACATCGGACCCAAAGGTAGTAACCGAAGTATTTATCAACCCTTTCCGACTTTGTATCGATATTCTGGCCCCCATAAAGTCAAAACGCGTTGATTCCTGTGTGCAAGGTAGAGTCCCAACTGCAAAAGAGACCGGCAAACTTAAGTCACTTAAGTCGATGCACAGAAGAACACTGGACATCTCCCTAGTAGTGCAAATGAGCAGTATGCTTGAACATATAGAATACAGAACGCAACTGCGTTATGCAAACGAAGAAAAGCTTGCGCTTGGTAGTGAGCGAAGGAGCATGAGACTAATGCAACTAATGAGGCGGAGAAATTCCATGAGGGACCCTCTTATAAACGTTTTAACTCTCAAAGGTAATACGGTTGTCGATGACCCTGTTGAAATATGTGAACACTTCAACTCACATTTCGCTGCTGCGTTTAGCGCACAGAGCACAGTATTACCCGTTATCCCGTTGAAAACAACAGAAGTTTTGTGCAATATTTCGATTGATGTTAGAAGTATCCGCCTACAGTTGGCCGCCGTTAAACTAACAGTCCACCTTGGACCTGGTGGTATCCCACCAGTGGTTATCAGGCAAGGAGGTGAGGATGAAGCCATCATCTTACTAAATTTGGTCACGTTATCACTTCTATCTAGCACTTTTCCTTCCCAGTGGAAAAAGTCAATCATTATACCCCGATACAAAAGTGGTCCAAGACAGGAAATTAGTAACTATCGTCCAATAAACCACACACCATTCTGCTTAAGAATGCTCGAAAGAATAATAAAAACACCCATCGTCGAATTTTTAAGGTCACGAAACCTTATAAACCTTTCGCAGCACGGTTTCCTTAGTAAGCGCCCTTGCATGACATGTCAATTGGAATCTTTAAACCATATATCGATATCTGTCGATGCAAGGAATGCGGTCATTATCATACTTCTCGACATGCAAAAGGCCTTTGATCGTGTGCCCCACAAGCGCCTGTTAATCAAAATAGCATCCCTTGGCATACAAGACCCCTTGTATAGCTGGATTTTTTCATATCTTGAAGGGCGAACCCAAACTGTCCAAATGGGAGAGCACCGCTCAACGCCAAAACCGGTGACTAGTGGGGTGAATCAAGGAAGCGTTCTGGGACCACTGCTCTTCCTCATGTATATAAATGACGTGTGCGATTTTATTAAGCATGGCAAACCTGTTTTGTTTGCTGACGGTATCAAAATCGTTTACACATTCCGCCAGCCCAGCAACCTCGCCTCGTGTCTACAAAATATACGACACGGCCTGGCATCTTGGAGTCGTGGTGCAAAACATGGCTCATGACGTCTTCAGCAAACAAGTCCAACATTATCACTTTTGGTTGTCAAATACCCAATGGGTCTGTCTCACTAGACGGTCATCGTATTGACACCGCCACATCCGTTCGAGATCTAGTAATATGGTATTCAAACTCCTTCAATTTCGCTGAATATGTATGCTTTCCTGTAGCGAAAACGAAAAGAACAATAGGCTGTATCAAGAAGACATTCGGTCTACTGGATGCAAGGCTGGCTGTTTACAACATGTGCGTTCGACCTCAACTTGAGTATTGCACCTACGCAAATCCGATAGGATTGTTTTAGAAAATCTTCAACTATCATTTACGAAAAGCCTAATAGGATATTTGTCATCACTCACCTATAGGGAACGTTGTCAAACATTTGGTATTGATCCACTTTGGTTACGAAGGCTAAAGTTGAATCTTACACTTCTGTATAAGCTGTTACACTCGTGCGCCATCACCGTTCATTTCAAACGCAGCCCTCCATATGGTTTAAAAAATAAGGGATCCAATTTGCCAACCCTGATAGCTCGCATATGATACGAGCCAACTTCTTTATTGTAAAATATTCTTATATTTGGAATAGACTTCCGAATGAAGTCAGAGTCAGTAACAGCATTCAGCATTATAAAAAAGACCTGGACAGCTTCCTTGCATCATCTAACATAATGTCAATCTTCAAACTTTGTGTATCCTCTGATGACCTCGTTGAATGTGGTCCAGACAACGTTTAGCCGTCAACAGGATAAACGCATGTACCCGTCTTTACTATCAGGGTCCTATTTGAAACGGGTTGCCTGAAACTGTTTACTGCGTATCTACCGTTTACTCATACCACATCTCGCATTTGATTCATCACGCACTCACAAAACCATATCATTTTACTCACGTGCGTGACTAATATAGAATTGTACTTAAAACAAAAATAAAAAAGGATTATATCTTACATATATACTTTTCCACATTCTATATTCGTAATAACCTGTTCACCTTGGCAACCACTCAGACTATAATTAATGGTAGCCAGTACTGATGGCTAACTTGGCCGGCATACATAAACTCTCCACAGAAAACTGTGGAAGCAAAAATACTTCCCTGTTCACCTTATATAATCTAAGTATATCCCTAATTCACATCATACGTTGTCTCCCCTGCCTCAAACTCTCCCAATTATCCATTATCAATAACTGTAGCGTGCATTGAAATACATATTCTACCTTATATCTCATATATATACTTTTCCACATTTTATATATATGCCCATTCGTAATAACCCATTCACCTTGGTAATCAGTTAGTCTATAATTAATCGTAGCCAGTATTGACGGCTAACTTGGCCGGCATACATAAACTGTGTACAGAAAACTGTAGAAAAAAATACTCCCTCGTTTACCTTATATAATCTTATTATAACCCTGCCTCAAACCCAGCCAGCATATGGGACGCTCATAAGACGGTCGACCGCCCTTCGAGTGTCTTATGACAGTCCCATTTGGGAGGAAATTAATTCGTCTCATACACAACGTACGAGGAAGATATCCAATAAGTAACGTCTAAATAGTGTTTGTTACCGCCGCCGTGGCTATAAAGTCAATAAACTTTGCAACACTTTTTGTTTACATCTGCATTATATAATGTCTAGCGGCATCTTGATTTTCTGACTGGACAAAACAAACTTGTCATGAGTTCACTGGTCTTCTATTGCCTCGTGAGTTGCCTTACTGCAGCAGTATCGCCGAAGGACGTTCTACAAGGATTTACGACAAGTTGAGTACGTTTAAGGATGAAATACAAGCAATCTATATGTTGTTCATTAGGTCCAGCTGGTAACGTTGTAGTATCCGCTCTTGTGGAAAATGGTGTTGTCAAGCTACTGTCTATGATTAAACGAATTACAGTAGCGTCTGCTTATAAAGTATGCCTTATGATCAGTTAGGAAGATATGAGATTTCAAACACCTATGAAACGTATTATTATGGCTGATGCTTGAATTTTGCACAAGTTCAGGGTGGCATATTCCGGTTACTCGGTATGAGTCAGCAAATGACTGTAGCATTATTGGATTGCCTAGAGAGAATACTGTGAGATTGTTTCGTTACACGTTTGCCATGTCTCGATTACTTGCGGGTATATGTCATTTCAAACTCATCCTTGCAAATTTATATTGTACCTCATAGGTTACGTATTTAGTGGCCGAACAAAGCGTGCGAACAACACGAATCAACGCGTAGCTTATCAAGAAAAATGTATGACGATGTATATTAAAGGCACGTGATACAGAAAGCGCATGGAAAACACGAGAGGTAACAGAGAAACTCATGCCTCAAATACCAGTAACCCTAACAGTGATGATTTTTGAAGCTATGTTGCTGGTTTTTTCTATACATTTCATTTAATACGACATTTCTTTTTATACAATCATTTCGATGCCGCGGTGGAATGAGGTAAAATGCCGCATAGTCATTAATGACCATGATAGGCCAGTTTGGGACACTCAGGTATTCTCATCGTACGGTCAGAATAGCTAGGCAAGAGGGAGGTTATATATCCTTTTCCGTGCGCGATAAACATTCGATAAGGCGTTAATAGGTAGTGGAAAATGTAAAACTATTTACAACACTATATGGGAGCCCTGGCTGGTTTCTCTGTTGTGTCCTATGAGCGGCGCGAAAGTGCATAGTTAGGACTCCCATAGGACACTCGAGGTGCATTTATGAGACACTCAGGGGACGGTCGTGCTGGATGGGAATC
The DNA here is from genome assembly GCA_014338405.1 of Paragonimus skrjabini miyazakii. NCBI lineage: Eukaryota > Metazoa > Platyhelminthes > Trematoda > Plagiorchiida > Troglotrematidae > Paragonimus > Paragonimus skrjabini miyazakii. The sequence continues at coordinate 23,968 of JTDE01006478.1, forward strand.
CCCACATTATCCATAACTGTATCGTGCTATGAACTACATATTCTATCTTAAACATTGACCCTTTAAAACAAACTGACGTCAAAGCTTTGGACGGAGTTTTGATTATCACGTCATAATCAGTCTAGAAGTAGCTGCCACGTAGGCTACAATTACACGATTAGTTTCCCCTATCTGGTATTTCCATTCCTTTGACACTGTTTCCTCTCTACCCCATGCCGTAAATCCTGTGGGCCAATCACGTGCGTCCAAAATGCGCTGATCGTCATTCGTTCGCACTCGCAATAAATAGGCAGTATACGTCAGAAGTATGCCTTCTCTCGAATCGAAAACACGAGCACAAACACTGTTGATTTATCTATATCATTTGAGGACCATTTTGGTACTGTCGTCTCTCCACGACAGTCCTAATTCGTTCTTATTCAATGCAATAGTCGATTAGTAATGCTTGCATCGTTTGCAACCATAAACCGTATAGACGCAATCCAACCAAGTTCACTTGTTCAGACTAAGTTACAATTCGTTCCTATCCACTGCAATAGTCGATTAGTAATGTTTGCATAGTTTGCAACTGATTGATTTTCGTTTTCAATCTGATTTTCCTTGATTATTGCAAATTTTTCGTAGATTCTTAATTCCAACTACAACGCTGTTGGATGATGTGGTCTTCGCTTGATACGCACACACCTGCGTCTACGTGAGAGTTTCTCAGCTTTCACCGCTTCCAATTGGTCTACATGGTTAACTGGAGAGCAGGGCTTGCGGTATGTCTGTGACACCCTCTTTTCGGGTTTTTCTATAGAGTTTTGTCATCACCTGCCTCTTGGAGATTTCAGCGCTTCTGATTGGTCCACATGGTCCACTGGGGCACACACACCGCGTCCTATGCTTTTCAATAGGGATTTTTTTACTACCATGTTAAAGAATCCTACGCCAAGTAGCTGCTAAATACCCAATTATTGCAGAATGCCATAACAATTATTTTCGAATGTTGTATACTTTATTGGAAAAACACAAAAATATTGATGTCGCGTGAAGATTTTGTCAAAAAATATAACATTTACATTAATCTTCATATTAAATGTGATTACTTCACATTTTCTCATTTAACACATGATATTGCGCTCTTTTTCCTATTCACACGAGCATCCGTAATGCAAGAGAAGTTTTCGCGATTAACGGGCACTTGAAACCCATACTGGCCGAGCGATTAACGAAATTGTCAACTTTTTGAGGTTTTCTAGCAATCATCGAGGTCCCGCGCTGGAGTCTGCTCAATTCTTTGCCGGATTCTTGAATTTCCCGTCTAATTTCAACATTTTTCCGATCGAAGTTTCGTCAAATAACGGCGAAATCCATCGAAGATTTATTTGCACGTATTTCCCCGCGTGACCTTGAAATATTTGAAACACCGTCTTTACCTAACCTTATAAAAGGTAAACTAATGTAACATCTCATTTTTTGGACTGAATCCGTGAACAGACGAACTACTTTCTTCCGTTATGTGTGAATCGAACGCTATGAACTTTGACTATTCCCCCTTTGACTACGTCTTTATTTGTCAACAGATTTCATGTTTGTCTTGTTATATATCCATTAGTTGCTTTGTACCGCATGTAATTATCTGTCATGATTGCGCACATCCGAGCGTGTTTCTCACCAATGTGTTGAGAAATATATGTTATTATTAAGTAGACTGAGAAAGGCTTTACGAGTTGGCAGTCGGATTTAGAGTACGCTGGCTGGAATCACCTGCATGTGTAATGTTTGAATGACGAGACGGCGACGTTCAATCGCGATCAGCGTGAGCAACCTTCAATCTGTCAATGCCCACCGAGTGAAGTGTTCCGTTTTTGTCAAGGACAGAATATTTGTTATCGTGGTCAAGCACTCTGAAAGGACCATCGTACGGCGGGTGCAGAGGTGACTTAGGCGAGCCAATGCGAATGAAAATAAGAGGGCAAGCACGTTAATCTTGGTGGAGTTGGCTGCCTGTACTCGAAAGACCGTGAATATCTTCGTTCTTTTAGTTAAAAAACATTTTCTAGCTACTGAAGTTGTCGAACTTTTGTGACATGTTTCAGTTCCTGAGTTCTTAGAATTCGGTTGCCTGAAAATGTTTTGTTTAATCTTCCAAAGAAGTAATCAAGGAATACGCGGTAGTTCAACGGCATAGTGATTAATGGATAAGTAACGAAGAGTTGCGTTCTACGTTATTTCGGAGAACTGAGGATAAACTGTGATAAAAATCGGTGTCATAAACGTGGAAACACGCTTCAACTTAAATTTGAACGTAATTAAGCAGACTGAAGCTTTATTTATCAAACCGTCCCTACCGTGAGAGAGTGGGTTCCTCCGTATCTTCTGCCACGCTCAACTCAAGAGAATTCCTATTGGGTTCCATCCTGCGGTAACTACTCTCCTCTATCTTCATCAATGATCTACCATCTGAAGTATCATTGCCACTGCTGTTGTCTGCTGATGATACAAAAATCTGGCGTATTGTGCGTAACAGCTCTGACGAGAGCGATCTACAGGCTGATACTAGTGCGCTTTATAAATGGTCTGAATTTAACTCCCTGGAGTTCAGTATCAGCAAGCGCAAACTTATGCATATCAGGCATGAGCACAATTTCCCCTAAGAATAAAATCAGCCTAAAATTCCGCGTGATAAAGGGTAACATTAGGGTCAGTGCGCTGTTTGCTTGCGATTGGCTAGCTGCTGTTACTTACGCACGGCTGCTGCTCGATATCCTGTAGCTGTCCAACCAGGTTCCTGTAACTTTGCGTGGTTTTGTCGATTGGATGGATCTGTAGGGCCGTACGGCGTGGTTGTGACCAGTGTCGCATGATGCATTCATTCGTGAGCGAGTGAAGCTGTCGGAGCGGGCTGTTTGTGATCGATAAGTACACCGACTGTTGATAAACCCTGAGGCTTCAATTATCTAGGTGAGTCGCTGGCCGTTTATTTATCCTTCTTTATATGCTTTAGGCTGTTGAGTAACGTGGTTAACTTAGATTCACGTGTATTGTCCTATTGTTCATTACAGCGAATTTAAGATGCATGAAAGTATTCGGACACATAACAATTCAATACAGTTGTCATCGAAGAGGACTGCGAATCATAGGAAGCGGCTGTGCATCCCATCGGCGGATTCCACTGATCGGATTGAAGCTGGTATCCTTACGACAGTATGGAGGAACAGTAAGCGCTCCTTCATATGTTACTTTATCTTTAGATGGCGTTGCTAGCAGTGACACAGGTGCATGAATGCTAGTCGTAGAACGTGAGTTCCTGAGCAATCGTGTTCGGGAAAATTATTTTCCTGGAATAAATCGTTTTAATGGCTTGGTAGCTGATGCAGAAATTGAAATCGTCGAAATCTGTGTCATGGCCTCATATCTGTTTGTTTTAATTGACCAATAATTAAAAATCACTTTCTCGTTATTGTGCTGCCCTGTTGTTGGCGCCACTTTCGTTTTCGGTTGTTGTAACGTATCGTGCTGCCGTGTTGTTGGCTCCACTTTTATCTTCGATTGTGTAAGTCGTGTGCACGTCTTACTGGGCCTT
>JTDE01006481.1:3612-23108 GCA_014338405.1 Paragonimus skrjabini miyazakii
GGGGATAGCTTAAGATTGGCATTGCGCACACCGTCGGTTGAGTATGAGTAGCTGGGCTGTAGGGTCGCCGCCCGGGGTGTGGCGGTTCCGTGGGTCGATCCCACAAGCATCGTTTTGCTGTCCAATTCTTGTTTCAATTGGAGTGATCCGAACACAACTTCCATTGATTCTGGCCAGAATCAAGAGTATGAGACAACTGTTGTTTGCTTTCTTGCATACGGACTGCCACAACCATTAGGTTTCATTATCGGTATTTATCAGTAAGTATTTCGATGTATCGTCTGCCTATTTTCAACCTTTAGATCCCCAACTCAAAGTTTCCCAAGTTTAATCAATTGTATAAACAGAAAATATTCAAGAAATATCCGAGTAAGCCAGTTGCAGTATACATATTACGCTTTCAGTCTATCGCCAACGTAGGAACCTGGCCAATTGCCAGGTACCACTTCATGGTCATACTCGGAAACGGAAATCCCGCGAACCAACTCGTCAAACTGTTTTTCACCCTATATCACACACAAAAGTTGCATATAGTACAGTATACTTGGATTCTGATATGTTCCGATATGTTCAGAGACTGAAATCGCTGGCTTGCTCCCGCTGACCTGGCCATAAAGAAGGCTTGAATATTGCATGACAGAGATAACCGAAGACAACGGGTTGAGAACAATACAACGAGTAGACAAAGAGTATATCGTTGGCCAGCGAGGTCAACGTGAGAGTAAACGGATACTAATAAGAAACGAGCGGAGCGGCAAGCGTGCACGCAGCGGGGTCGTGCGTTCAAGTGCGCCGAGTGCTTGTCGGTGATTCTACTCGTTCAAACAAATGTTTAAGTACATAAAAAATTGGGAAACGAAAAGAGTACAAATATCAATTTTTGCTCAAACATGGTTGGCAATAACAAATAGGGTCGCTAAAGAGCTCCCCCACTCATTATCAAAAGCTCTTGTATCCAGGTAATCTGACCTTGTTACTGTAATTCCAAGAGCGCTGTCACACCCTGTTTTCAATTAATACCTTTCAGATCAACAGACGCCCGCTTGACGCTTAGCAAGAAAAACTGACTGGATCCAGGAACCTTGGGCCTTCGCCTCAAACCCGTGAATTAATCGCTGAACCGCGTCTGTCCGGTAGTGTTTCGGAGATTAGACACGAAGACTCAGCAAAGGCATGTAAATCAGAGCATGTTACAGTAGGCGTTGCCTCGAATGGGCGGGCTACTCTACAGCGGATGGTCACTATTACTTCAAAAAATGGGCAGCGTCCGAGCCGTCTCCCTTCATATTCTCAAATTAGCTTCAAGGAGATTGGCTGAGGAGAGACTACTTGTGGTCCGCACCAACGCGTACAGTGTTGGAAAGAAGTGGGGAGAACTTCGTCCTATCAGCACAGATGCAAATTTCATAGCAGTTAGTGAGTCGTGGCTGAAGCCGGAGATCAGCGTTGAAAACCTCGGTCCACCCAGATATTGTTCATACGGGGCGGAATAACAGGATGGAAGAACCGGAAAGGGGTCCCTGCTTCTAGTGCTCAACATTACGAACAACGGTTTGGCAGGGCGCGTATAGCGCTGAACATGGAAGTGGTCGTTTATTTCGTAAAAGTGTTCAATGTAACAGTGTTGGTAGCGTGCGTCTGTAGGAGTCCATTGGCGACAGAGTCCAAGGATGACAAACTGTTAGCAACATCGAGTGCTCATGCATGCCGGGCGCAAGGCATCCTCTTCCTTGAAGATGTCAACGCGCCAGAAGTTGACTGGGCAGAGTATGCATCGAAAGAGCCATTCAGTGAGTCTCTTCTTAAATTTCTACACATCAACACACCCGATGGAGGCCTGGCCGGAGATCATACGTGTTGGACTTGATGATAACTAGGAATCCGAATGAAGTAGTCAACCTCCTGTTGGTCGAGGTGACCATGGGGTTATTAGGTTAACATTCGCTTTAGCGGCCGTTAAACCCGCTGATAAGTGGCCTCGGGTCTACAGGGGAATGGACACTAACAAGTCGATTAGTGGAGTAAAATTGAAAGCTTGGCCGGAACATGGAGAGCGTAACGACGTTGAAACACCTTACGTCAAGCTCAAAACCAAGTTACTGGGATTGGCTACAAAGTTTGCTCTACTTTGGAGGGTTATCCGCCACGAGAAACCACCGTTATGGAAGCGCAGAACAAGCAACGTCCAAGCCATGAAGCGTAAGGCGTAGAGAGATTCAGACGCACAGACGGACATTACAGTTATCTGGAGTATAAATGGGCGCAGCGCAGAACCAGTCAAGTTTAACGGTGGTGCCGGACAGCATACGACGTGAAGTCAATTCAGCGGGCCAATCAAAACCCGAAGGTGTATCACAATTACGTCCAGTTTAAAGCCTTCTTCCGCGCGTCCGTTGAGTGCATCATTAACGAACAAGGAGAGGAAGCGACCATTAATTAGGAGAATTTCCGAGTGTTGCTTCAGTTTTCTGGGAAGGTGCATAGAAAGGATGGTGGCAGATCACTGCATGTTGACGTCGCGCCTAATTTACCTAAGATGAGGGACGTAGTAGTCACTACCGGAGAAGTGCACGGCCAATTGTTTAAACTGAATGTTATAAAGACAGCGGGCCCAGATGACATTCATTCGACAATTCTAAGACCACTTGCCGATGTACCAGCTGCTTTGTTGGCTAAGTTATTTACTGATTCGCTTGGTGAAGCCGAACTATCCGCGGATTGAAAGGTGACTGCCGTCACACCGATACACAAAGAGGGCAGCAGGGAAGAGGCCTAAAACTACAGATGTGTGAGTCTTAGAGTCTTGAAAGTGTTTGAACGGATCTTAAGGGATAAGATAGCGCAACATGTCATTATGTATAGACTGATGGCGGCTGGGCAACATCTAAATAATAGATCTTGCCTTTCAATCTTGTTGACTTTCTTAGATGAGATCACCCTACTGCTTGAAAAGGGATATTATGTTGGGGCCTGCCATTTGGACTTTAGAAAGGCCATCGACCTCGTAAATCACAGACTTAATGTTAAAATGGGAAACATTTAATATATCTTTTGATATTTCAGCATGCGTTTCTGTTTGTAGGTGGAGGGCTCCGGGCCATACATTGCACATATCACCAGTGGTGTTCCACAAGGGTCATCTTTGGGCCCCCTGTTGCTCCTGCTATCCATGAATAATTTGGCGAATATCAGCAGTCCTTGCTTTATGTTCGCGGATGACGTGAAACTCGTGGGACGCCAGGGTGAGTCTTTGATGCAACGAAGCTTTGATGAAGTTCGAGAATGGACAGTTGACCGGGAACTCCCGTTAAATGTTGCGAAATGTGGACAACTCACGGGGGTCGAGACCGAGGGCTCTCTTAGATGGATGGGAGGGTTTAGGCAACGTGTACTCGTTCAAGAAATTGATGAGATGAAGGACCTGAGAATTCAGGCCCTTGGAAACTTCAAGGTGTCAACTCAGCATATGTTTGCAGCCTTAAGGCAAACCGAACACCCTACTAAATAAAGAAGAAAGTAGCCTCAAGGGAACCCAGCGCCCTAGTGCCTCTGTATTGGGCTCACGTGAGAACACATCTAGAATATTGTGTGCAGGCCTGGTGTCCTTATTTGGTCAAGAATGCTAAGGTCTTAGGGAGGGTGTAACGGAGGTTTACGAAGTTATTCGTAGAACTTCGTTGAATGGACTACTCCAGCGGACTTAAACAGCTCAATTTTTCTCCTTAGAAATAAGATGGAAGAGATCTCATATGAGTCTTCAAGATCCTCAGTGGATTATCTGAGGCAGGAGAGCTGCTGTTTACTCGCGGCAACAAAATATCGTCTATAGGGCACGAGGTACAGATTAGGGAGGAAGCTGCTATGATTCAAATTCAGGCCAACCTTTTCTCATATAGAATTGAGAACAGAGAACAAATCACAGTCCGAGGTGGTGTTGGCCACCACGGTCACCGACTCTGAGCACGAGCTTGACTCTTGTCGGTTGGCATTATTTCCGGATATGGAGTAACGATAAAGTGATCAGAATCTACTTGACTTAATGGCAACTCTCTCTCCTCTGTCCGCTTCTTTGTTATGCTTCTTACCTCTTTTTTATTCTCAGCTATAGACAATTTACGTAAAATTTCTCTATCTAATCATTTGTCCCTCCTTAGCTGTTGCTTTTTTATCCTAACCGGGAAGTTTTGTCTTTTCATCCAGGAACCTGGAAGAGATCATGGCAGCACCAGCATTGACCTTTACCGTGTCTGTTAATATGAGTATACCATGATTATTGAAGGTAACTTTAATACCGCGTCCCTTCGTCATTCAACCTATGGTATCCAAGAGATCGCCAGCATAGTCCTGATAAGAACTTGGTTAGAGATATTCTGGCTGCCCATTTAATAACAAACTGTCTTCCGCATACTACCGAAGATGTTGAAACACTGTTGAAGAGAAGTTTTTCTTCTCCATTTGTTGCAACGCGGTGGGATCATCGAGGCTCACTGGTGGAAGAAACTTGATGTCAACCCGCTACTACCCTCAAGTCTTGTGATCTAAAGTGAACTGAACTGATGGAACTTAAGTTCACTCTGATATTGTCACGGAACCTGTGAAATTCTCGCGTGTTGTAATGGTCTCAGTGACCTCCACTGCAATGGCTCCTCAGTGAAAAATCGATGTCATCAGGACTGTGGAAGGACCTAATGTCTTCTGTAGAATTCCTGCGGTAAAGCCAGACGGCGGTTATTCATCACTCGGAGGGTGCTTCCAAATCTTGATGGAATTTTCAAATGTAACAGGCAATCGAGAAGACAGAGAACAAAACTCGGCAAAGATTCGTTATGCAATATGTGTCACTGGTTAGTTTCTTCCACGGGAGTCTTCCAGTGTTGGTCAATTGAAACGATGATATGCTGTCGTGCTAATTTCGATTTCGCGCTATAAAGACGATGTCTGAAACGGCGCCAAGGATCAAGCAATCCAGCAATTCACCGATTCATTCCAATGCCCAGGACAAATCTGCGATTCAGTTATTGATGAACATGTTCGAGACAGAGGCTCAAGGCATAGGGATCCACTCGATTTTTCTTCATTGGTGTTCAGCGACCAACAGCCAGAATGTCCAGATTCTTGCGCCTATAACTCGTGATCTTCAACTCTTTGACATCAGATTTTCTTACTTCAACGTAAGGTGTCCAATTGCGACTCCGCTACAACAGAGGAAGAAAACGATAATGGGGGTATACGCCCATATAACTGTTATCACTATTCATAAGAAATCACGCCTACATGGAAACGCTTCAGTTTGTGACCTAAAAATATGCATCCATACTAACAAACGCTCAACTGTACATGTTACCGTATTCGTCCCAGCACCCATTTGCATCAGTGTTCACATATGCACAATAATGCATACATCCTCTGCAAGCCAGCACGCCCATGTGCATGGTACACCTGCACTCATATAGGGTGGCGCGCATGGAGTCGTTGATCTGCTGTAATGTCCCGAATAGCTCGTACCCAGTGTAACTAGTGAACAACGATGAGACTGAAGTTCCCTGTAATTTGCTTGGTTAGATGCAAATCAACATGTACCGGTAATTTCAGTGCTGACAGACTAGATATAGTAGTATTCTCAGCCTACTGCAATGTACATAACCTTAAAAAAGCAAGACGAAACTGGCAATGATTACGAAAACGCAAATGGTCGGAAAACATAGAGCAAGTCGGACATATCCCATTACGTAACCGTCACGAAAAGAAGTACGTATATGTATGTATAAATGTGATGGCCCTTGTGTTAAGCAGAACCAATCTCCTACAGGATAGATGCTGAATTAGGAAAAGAACAGGGGACCAGCTAACTATGCTCTGCTACGCATCTTGTTTTGATTGGGCTGCTTCTTCCTCGCTGTTTTTAGAGGTGCGACCGTGTGTAGATAATCAGCCTACCTGGCCCCTCTTAGTCATTCTCAGCAGCAGGGGTTGGGCTGGAGTGTGTTCTGATTAATTTATTTCACCAGTTGCGCCCGTTGGCCTGCATCACAAGAACAGAAGCGTACTGGTCACTTCACAGATACCCGAAAACTATCGCCCTGCCGTCAGTAAGCCCTGGCTGCAGGATTATTCTTTCCAGGAATAATGGTTGAAACACAGGCAGAAGTTAGCAGCATCTCATTGCAGAACTAAGCAGACACCATCTATTCGTATGTGAGATCGGTCCCTAAAGTATAATTACAGAAAGTAAGATGGGTTGATACTTAAGAGGGTTTCTAGAGCGGTGCAAAGAGCAAGGGTGACTAAAAATTGAGAATATATTGGAAAATGACGCTGATGCTTGCGTGAAACTTACTCACATGCTCTTCCGAATGGTTCCGACCCATTCTCTGCAACTGCAGTTAAGCGACCGTTCCGCCTAATCCACTTTGGTGCCACATGATTACCAGCCCTCTGTTATGAACAGGTACGCATAACTAAACGCATACGGACCTACATCCTTACACGTGCTGGCTTGCGATGGCACACGCACTCGTTCGAGAACGCAAGGCAACTGCTCAACGACACTGGCAAATACGCAGTCAAAAAGACAGCAGGCTGCATTCTTACCCCAACTAAACTTACCACGATAATACAAAAATTGTCATATCAGTAATTAAACGAACCCTTTTCTGGTCAAGTTTTCTCTCGAACGAATCAACTGAGTTAGCCCAAACCGCAGATTCAGGTAGCTTGTTTCACGAGATGATGACCCCGTTCAAAAAGTCCCCGCTCAGATGGACTTATGAGCAAGTGGCTGGCCCAATGATAACGAATAACCCCTCACGTTAAGCATTTCTATAGCTGAGAACACAGCCCTAGTAATACATCGGTCAAAATACACAAACATTTATACGCCTCCATTAAGTCACCGTGAAGTCGTCAACGTTTTCAAGGAATATAAATTGGGCTTTTTCAATTCGCTTACATGGTCCACACCTTTTCTGCCTCCGAACATCCCAGTGGCCAGCATTTTGACCTTCTTCGCGTACTTTCTGTATTTTCTGAGGCGCGGGTTACAGGTCTGAACGCGATATTCCAGATGCGGTCTCATGAACTCCTCATAAAGCGCTTTCGGTATGACCGCAAAAGAGGCTCGTTCTGCGGAGTTGATTACTTCGTGAAAATCCGAACAAGCTATACCAAAACTGTTACGACCCGCTGGTCAGCGATAACGAGAAAACCCTAACGCACTATGTCTAACGACTATAAGAATCACGGAGTTTAGGTCAGCGCGTAGCAACACCCAAAAACCCAAGAATAACACAAAAGACCTCAACCTTCGGTCAAGGGTATATTTGCTCTCAAACCAAAGGTAACATAGCCGACCAGTGTCTGCATATTGTGACATACAAGCCGGCCGTCTTTACTCTGACTATCCGTTACACTCAGGGACTAACTTTAGGTCGATGTGTGGACACCGAGGGACAGCGTTCTTCCGAAGTAGGAATGTCAGTCCTACGAAAGGAAACAACACAAACAAGCATGAGCCATAGGCCCGGTAAGCCATGCACACGACTTACACCAACGAAAACTAAAACGGCGTCAACAACACTGCAGCATGCCCCGTTACGCAACTGAAATTCAACCCGTGCGATCTTGCTGGTTTGGACAGCACGTTACAATATATATGTAACATGCAAGCCGGCTGTCTTTACTCTGGTTGTCCGTTACGCCTGCGGACCAACGTACGTTAGGGGCAACATAGAGACGCCGGGAAACAGCGTTCTTCCAAAGTATCGGGTTCCAGCAACAATCCTAAAAAAAGAAACAACAAGAAACAAGCATGAGCCATAGGCCCAATAAGCCATGCACACGATTTACACAAACGAAAGCTAAAACGGCGCCGACAACACAGCAGCACGCTCCGTTACACAAATCAACTTCAACCTGTGCGCGCTTGCTGGTTTCGACCGCAAGTTGCATATGTAGCACTCAAGCCGGCTGTTTCTACTCGGGTTGTCCGTTATACTCTCGGACCAACTGTGGGGCAATGTGGAGACACCAGGGGACGGCGTTCTTCTGAAGTAGGGGTTCCAACAAGTCCCGCAAAAGGAAACAACACGAAACAAACATGAGCCACAGGCCCAGTAAGCCATGTACACGACTTACACGAACGATCACTAAAATGGCGCCGACAACACAGCAGCACGCTTCGTCACCAATTCAAATTCAACTAGTGCGCGCCTGCTGGTTTCGGTCGCACGTTACACATATATAGTCCTTGAATGACCTTGAATAACCCCACGTGAATTAATGCAGTTAAAATGAATTAGGCCAATCAGAGACGCAGGAGAAACGTGCTCCAAAATTAAGTTTAGGCACGTTGTGGAGCGGAAAACTGAAGTTTAAGATCGCAATTTATTTTTCGAAGGTATGTCGAAAAATGAAACATTTTCGAGGAAACTAGACTTTCCCCAACAAATGCATAGGACCACGAACGCGTTCGCCTATTTGCACAGTTGAAGTTTATTCACACACATTAGGCAGCGGTACATTGTCGATCACCCCGGTGGCGCACCCCCATAGTGCGTACACATTATTCCAATAGGCCTTTCTAACTCGTCGTCTTTCTGGCGTTGCTACTCGCCTCATCGCTTTCAGGTGTGTGCAGTATACTTCTCAAATCGAACTTGTCTGTTATACAACAGTGTAAGTACACAACGATCATTGGAAGAGATATTTTTCCGAGTTGAAACAGGAGCGCTCTGACTTACTTTGCTGCAAACGCACAGTGGACTGCAGGTTTAAAGTTGCCACAAAGAAGGAACCCAAGATCCCGAACTCCATATACTGGGGTAATCCACACATTCCATTCGGCTCCCGAAAGTGGCCACAAGCTTCCTTTTTTCGGATAAATGGATTTATCAAGGTCAAGTGGAAGGATTCAGTCCTCCAAACGTGCGGTCAGTTTAGTCTAGTTCATCTGAAGCTCCCTACGATTCGGACTGTTGACTGCCTTAGCACCGTCGGCGAACATGTAGCAAGGCACATTCAGTTGACCAGCCAAATCGTTAATACTTATCTAAGACAGGAGAGACCTCAGCATAGAGTCTCGTGGTACCCCGGTAAGAACTTCCCGGACGCTCGATATTACCCCTTCCAACGGACACTGTGAATGTTCCGTCTGGCACTATTCAGTAGTACTTAAGTTTTTCTGGAAGTGGTTGATGATTGAGTCAAAATTCAAGCTAGCACTCTCACGGTTATTTCGTTCAGAAGGCAAATTATATTTGAGAGGCACTACCTCTTCTTTACAAAGCTATGCCAAATGGCATTCAGGAGGTTGTTTTTAGTATTTCAGTTAGCCAGGCGATATCTGATGACCTTCTCACACACTCTCAACAAGACGCAGGTTGGACTGATGGGTGGGTAGTCAGTGGCTGTCTCCTTTGCGCCTCCTTTGTGAATCACCAACACAATAGCTACTTTCCTGTTTTTACCAATCCTCCCTGGTTAACTGACATATTGAATAGTATGGCTAACGGGTGCGCCAAAACTACTGCCAAAGGACGAGGCAGAGCGACATGAATACCGTCTAGCTCAGGGTACTTTGATAGGCACAGTGACTGGAGAATGGTCTGTACCTCAGAAACTGAAGAAGTAACGTTTTGTATCGCATTTCATAGCACCCTGGTTCTCACTGTTGTCAGACCTTTAAGACTGTTTCGCCGAAGTACGCTAACAAAATGCCCTCCCAAGTGGTCCGCTTTCGATTGATCACCAAACAAGATTTCACCTTCAGTCCTGGCTAGATTGCCAACTTGTCTACGGAGAGCAGAGTCCGGCTGCACGTAGCTGTAGGACAGCTTCGGGTTGATTTTGGCCTCTCCCGCTAGCTCTGATTTTTGCCTTAGCCTATATTTTTACGAATCGTTGAGGCCCGACTTCTCCCAAGTTGAAAACGAATTCTTTTCGCAAAATTCCCTGTGAGTTTGAAACGTTTCTATGTGATCTATCTTCTATTTGTGCCTTAAGGACAGTAGCCTCGCACCGAGGTGGCCTTCTTCTGTGGTGTTTGTGTACCATGAGAGCGTGGCTTTCCGCTAACACAATGATATTTGGCTTTATTAAGTCCCAATAATTTTCCAGAGAGGCACCGTTTCTAGAAAGTTGCCAATGCAACGTCACTGAATCTTGCGAAATTTCCTGTGATATGATAGTTTTGAAGGCTCTAGTCCACTTTTTCGAATTAACTTTCGCTTGACACAGAACTGTAGTCCCCAAACCGCATGATCACTTTCAGCGAGGGGAGCACATGTTTCTGTGGCTCGTATTTGGTCCCCATTTCTGGTTGCTACGAGGTCAGGCAGCGAGTCTTCCTGCCCCGATCTAGACTTGTTTGTTTGATGAACATGTCGGGAGCATTTCAAGAATTCTTCCCCAAACCTACCCTACGCAGAGAACTCACGTTCTCAGTCAACCTCAATTTGTTCGCGTCGCCCAGCAGCAGGACCAAATTGTGTGTGTTGAAGATCTCTTCCATGGTATTGAGTAACACGTTTACTTCCTGACTGGTAGCCACAGGACATACAAAGTATATACTGAGTGCCGATGGTACACACTCCACCGGCCGAACTGAGGAGAGCGGATTGAAAGCTTCTGCCAGCAATATCAGCACATTGGTTCGCAAATAGCAGAATAACTCTCCCTCCTGACCTATCGCCCCTTTTAACCTGTCTATAGCAAGCCACACCTGGAGGACAGAAGTGATCAACCTGCACTTCTCGTTTGAGCCACGTTTCAGTGACAGCAACTACGTCACATTCTGTTGCTTGGATGTTCAACTCAACCCACTTGGTGTCAACGTTACATGCACCTGTGTACTGGATGGCTATCCACTTATTCTCTGAATACGTTGTAGTTCTTTAGAGAGAGCACTCCAGATAGCACCCGAGGTGGTCACTCGTTTTTTTCTCGTGATGGTATGTTGAGGGTGTTACTCCACGTCGTTGGTGCCATTCTTTCCTGGGAACAGTTGGTCGATTGTCTCTCCCGTGAAAGAGGACTCCGTGCACAATCGACTGAGAGCTCATCCAATGTCAGCCGAAGGGATTTCACCTGTTTCGTATTATGGTCATCCCTGACAGCACACCAACATACAGCACTGCGATGGCCTCGCTGCAAAGATGGTCCTACACATTGGCCATCATTATGCTGTCATCAGGGGCAACCATGAATCGCTTGGTGGTTTTAGTCATTATGTCCCCAGATTTCATTACGAGGAGCTCATGGTGGACTAGGCTCAAGAGTTTAACCACCACGACCTCAACGTTCTTAGAATCCACACGTGCCACTTCAATTTACGTAACCCAACCACTCTGTTTATGCTAACCTCTTCAGTAATACCAACCAGCCGGAACAGATTTACAGAATAGTGGCTGATAGCTTCCGTCTTGATCATACTATTCTTGAAGTGTGGTCCACGGAAACCCTGAACAGTGTGGCTCCGTGCTAGTCCGACAGTCACCTACATGTATCTCTCTACTTGCTGCAACCTGTTGCCGAGGATCTGTGTATCTGGTTGGACACCTTGGATGGGAGATAACTTACTCTCCCTCCATTCCTGGCGTCTTATTAAGACGACCTTTACAATCTAGGTTCTTTCCGGCCACACTCACGTTAAGGTGCGCATGAATGCTCGCACAGGTTACATAGGAATTCACCTTCATTGGCTTGCGCTGATTCCGCTTGTTGGGGTAGGTGGGTCTCCAACACCGATCCTTCGGATAGCCTAAACAAACGCCCAGATCGTCAATGAAAGAACGTCGTCTAGTTAATTTGCCTGCGGATCCTAGTGAGATATTTTGCAACAGTTAGTCGTCGAAGTAGTGGCTGTCTTTAAACGCGGCGCTACGTTCGCGAGGGTGAATACAAACCTGTTCCCAACAACCACAGGGCCAGTGGTTTCAATGTCTTGTAATAGGTTGAATGGTTACGTCTGGCTCAGTAAACCGTCGGATGACGTTCATTCTATTTTTCACCTTGGTAGATGAAATAGGTGACGCCACGCTTTCAGGTGGCTGAAATACAACCAGTAAAATATGCGCTGGGGGAAACAAGGAAACAATTGCGCCAACTCACGTGCGCTTTCTTTCAACCTGAATGTCAAAGTATATGTTTGCCTTGAGTGTTCGACAACTGTTGTCAATGGTCACGTTCCCTGTCCTCATTTATTCCTTTTTCGTTGGCCCCTTACATTCAAAATCGTCACGTTAGTTATTGCGAGCCTCTCTTGCGAAGGCTGACACCACCATCAAAATCACGCGTGCGACAAGTCACCGCCTCACGAACGTTAATATTGATGCATTACTTAATCATGATGTCGTTCACTTGTGAAAACGTGCTCTTGCAAAGCTTTTATTCCTTATCTCCCACTACTGGATCTTTGTTAATATGCACCGTAGTCTCAGTTGGGGCTGATCGCTCCGCCACTACGCGACTGTTTCATTCGTTCATCTTCACGTGAGTCGTTAGTCTCGGAACTTTAAGTGTGTGTGATGTTATCTTGTTCCCTCCCGCCTATAATAATTTTCTCGTACCTTAGCATCTTGTTAGTTAGAAACTCGTCAATACGACCGTCTCCCGAATTGGTCACCCGGCGGACTCAATTCATAGACGCTCGGTGCTTACAGACGCGACTGCTGTCAATCCAATCAATCGACAGACGTTTCGAGTAGACTAAGCGTTGCTCGAACAACCAATAGAGGTTCGCCATTAACGGATATCTCATCAAGCCCCGACGATTAATAAACGCGAAGCAAGAGCAGCTTAGTGCGCGCATTAACCGGGGTGAAGTTTGGGGATAAATCCGAAGGACGATCAGTATTAAAGTCCTTGACACACGACTTAGTCTCGGTTGAGTTGGTGAGGGCAGATGCATACTAAGCACGTAATGCTTCCGCCTTGAAGGTCCATGAAGGATGATATGGCAGCTTCGGACCTTTTCAGGAAGGCCATGTGAGAGGCAGGAATAGACCCTTCAAGTATTACTTGGTAAGCACAGCGGTGGGCGCGTACTACTGTTGTGCACTGACTGTGGCAATGCTTGTATGCCATATATGAGACGCCGTTTACCTCAAGAATAAATGCATTCCATAAGGCCAGCTCCTCTTTCATTGAACATTTAGTTTGGGGTTCGAACCTAAACGATTTGTATGTGGAGCGTGACGTGTATAGCTCTACTTAACTAGTTATCATGTTGTTCAGAATTGACAATGTGTTTCAGATGCCCATCTACCGTGCTACATCGACCAGGCGATAGCCAGCTGGCTTGAGATAAGTGTTCCCACATACTTCGAAAATTGGCTCGTCTGAAATTGTGTCACGTCACCAAATGCCAAAATTCTCCAAGTATTCCTGCACTTCTCGAACATTGAATTAGTGGATGATCGATCCATTTCAGTGATCATTGTAAATAGTACAGAAGTGCGACGCCAAATGTTGTAACTAGAATTGAACTATATAGGATAACGATCGAACGTATAGGAATCGCAAAACACAATTAGACACAACAACACAGAACGTGTATTGTCGAATCATACGTATCACCGAATTGTACAGGATATTGGAATAGTAGAACAATTGCACAACACAAGGAGACAAAGCATGTCAGTTATGTTCATCACATCCGCCACACTTTGAATGAACGTGCGGATATTTGTAATTCCGTAGTGGTCTTGGTTCCAAACGTTCAGATCTTCTGATTATCGGTTCTTCAAGTGTTTTGTCTGCTTCATGGATAGCCTCTGCATCGGTAACGTCATTTGTTTCCAATGCAACAGGATTATCTAGAAAGGACTCGTTAGAATTCGAAGCAACAGGATTTCTGTTAACAGGCTGACCTCTAGAATTGAACCCAACCTGGTCATTGGCAGAAAAGGTCTTCCAAGTCAATAATATTAACCATGCGATTTCCATGAGAGGAAAGATCTACTTCATTAGCAGGACGTAAATCGTTGCGTTGGAAAATGTAACAAAAGCTGCTTTTGCACAGTCAAGACTTGTACGCGGAGAACGAGATGTGAAAAGGATCGCGGGATTCTTTCCAGTTACCGACTGTGATGAATTTTTGTACTACATGAGAAAATTATCGATTCCTCGATCAAGTTTCACAGTTGAGTTTGATGTTGGAGAAGCAGTGGCGGACTTCAGTGTGCGTACAAAATTTCCTGCAAGCCAATTGGATTGTGGATGTTGTTGAGCAGTAAACAACTGCCGACATCCAAGTCCTTTAATCCATTCCTCTAAAGACTTGGCAGTGAAGTGAGTACCATTGTCGGTGACCAAAGCAGCAGGTACACCATCGCGACAGGACAGTTTTCTTAACGCCTGTTGTGTAAAGTCTGCACTCGGTGATGAAGTGAGAAAAACTTCAGGCCATCTAGAGTAAGCATCAATAATCACTAGGGCATAGTAGTTCCCCAGAAAAGGACCACAGTAATCAGCATGAACTCTGAAATGTCTCAAACGTAACAGGCCACGGAAGCTATCGTGATTGATTCGCATAAATCTTGTGTACACATTTGGTACAATTTCTAGCAGTGTGTTTAATATCTGACTCAAATTCCGGCCACCAGCAAGATAACCGTGCAAGCGACTTCATCTTATCAACTCCTAAATGTTCGAAATACAAGTCCGCAAGGATATCAGATCTCAGAGTCGGTGGACTTATAACACGGTCATCAAAACGCAATAATCCGTCTGGAGTAATGGACAAACTTTCACGACGATGGTAAAATGAGAGGAATCCACGCCGCTCCTGCTGTGTCCAGCCACGTCTTATGGCAGAGATAATACGACCAAAGAAGTTACGAGTGTCGCACACAAATGCATCTCTTTTTACTGGCAGTGGTTGAACTAGTAAACATTCAGCATTTTCAGAGTTCGAGTTAAGTGACGGAAATCTGGATAGGTAACCAACATGGGGAATAGCTTTTACACTACGATGAATGATTGTGCAATTGTAGGAACCGAGGGCAATTTTCCAGCGTTGCGCCATAACAGCAGATGACTTTGCCGGATATTCGCTGGGATGGTACAGAAATTTTAAGGTTTCATGGTCTGTTGCAATAGTAAATCAGAGTCCAAAAAGGTATTTATGAAGTCTTGTAACAGCCCAATATACTCCAAGGGCTTCACGTTGGGTCTGTGAATACCCACGTTCGGCTTCAGACAGACGACGTGAAATGCATATAACAGGCCTACCACACTGTTCAAGAACCACGCCTATTCCAGTGGGAGGAGCATCTGTAATTACAGTTGAATGATCTTTCACAGAAAACGGTTTTAAATCAGCAGTAGTTTGAATATGGTGAAGCAAGTACGGAGAGTTTTTTCGTGACTAGTGGACCAAGAAAAACTGCTGATGGATAACATATCGAACAAAGAAGTGGCACATTGGGCGAAATTCGGAATAAAACGGGAGTAGTATTGGAATGCACCCAGAACAGAGCGGAGGTCATGAGGGTTAGTGGGCAACGGTGCATTCACTAATTGTGCTACGTGTTGTAAAACTGATTTGAACCTATTGCAATCAACAATGTAACCAAGGCATGAAAAAGAAAAAACTGCAAAATTACACTTTTTTGGATTAATGGCTACGTTGAAGTCAGAAAATCATTTCAACAGAGAAAGAAGGCGATAATCATGAGTGGGTTTATCCGGAGCACGAACAATAACGTCATCTTGATAAATTTCGATACCATCTAATTCTTCAGTAATTGTATTCATGACATCCTAGAATACATCTGGCGAAACGTTCAAGCTAAATGGTAGAAAGTTGTATCGATACAGTCCGAATGGTGTAGTGATCACAGTCAAATTACTTGACACTTCATCAAGTGGTATTTGTAGGTAAGCATCCTTTAAATCAATTTTGTAAAGGTCTTAAAACCTGACAAACGATACAGTATGTCTTCGGGTTTTTCTGTTGTGCAGGTGCGTTATAGTAGACGTGTATTCAACGTTAACCTGCAGTCACCACAAATTATCTGTGTAATTCCATCAGCTTTTAGTGGTGTCACCATTGGAGTCGCCCAGTTTGACGAGTCAACAGGCGTTATTACTCCTTTATCACACATGGATTGCAATTCTTTGTGCACAGGTTCTCGCAAACCAAATAGGATGATTTGTGTCTTAAGAAAGACTAGGTCTTCCGAAGCAGACATCCCAGAAGCAGACACTAATGTTTCAAAAACATGAGAAGTGTTGTAAGGCAAAATAGATTAAAACAGAGTAGAAATGTCATCGGTTAATGGTTGAGCATTCGAATTAGAATTTGTCGTTAGGTGACATGAACGTCTAGACTTACGTACCGATTGAATATGACCCGCCGTGCCACAGCCGAAGCATTTTGCTTGTCTTTGTTGACATGAATACCGGGAATGATTACATCCACAGGATGCGCATTTCCAAAATTGTTGTAAAACTGAATTCACATTACTTCCTGTAGAAAATTGGATGGATGGTATTGGCACACGGAAATCAGTACGCTGCTTGAATGTTTTATCGTGTTCCGGCCTTGAGTTGTTGTCTTTAGAATAACTGCAAAGGACCTCAGTAGTTTACGTAACTTGTTTTACGTCCTCATACTGTTCACACACTTTACGAATGTTCTTGAATCTTTGATCATAATGCAAGAGAAGCTTCTGTTGTAGCTCTGGCAAGTTAATTCCAGCAACCAACCGATCACGTGGCTGATCCTCTAACTGGATAACGTATTCACACCTGGCTGCTTGCGTTTGCAACTGTAAGGCGAAATCGCGAATCGATTGAGATTCAGACTGGATTAGCACATTGAACTTGGCTCTTCCAATTGTCACAAAAATCACCGGTTTGAAATATTGTAGGAGTACTTTATTTAGCGTAGGATAGGAACAGCTGATTGGTGACTCCGGGAAAACAAAGTTTTTGACAAGGGCACAAGCTTCCATGCCGATGAAACGTAAGAAGAAAGCAACCTTCTTTTACACGTCCAAATCAGATTTGGTGAAACACCAAATGTCAAAACTCCCCAAGTATTCCTGCACTTCTCGAACATTGAATTAGTGGATGATCGATCCATTTCAGTGATCATTGTAAATAGTACAGAAGTGCAAAGCCAAATGTTGTAACTAGAATTGAACTATATAGGATAACGATCGAACGTATAGGAATCGCAAAACACAATTAGACACAACAACACAGAACGTGTATTGTCGAATCATACGTATCACTGAATTGTACAGGATATTGGAATAGTAGAACAATTGCACAACACAAGGAGACAAAGCATGTCAGTTATGTTCATCACAGCTCAGCATCTCTTGGCTTAGGCGCCCCGAAGATAAGTGTTGCCTTCAATTCTGCAATCTAAAGTAAGCGCACGGAAGCTCAGTGAAACCAACGTTCTGTCCTATTTTACTGTTAACCTGAATGCCTTGCTTCACATCTACACGAAATTTTCGGAAAACGCCGTTTGTCGAGTTTTCAGCAGCTTACCAGCGCAGAGTTACAGTGGTCCTCGTTTATCAAGCAAAGGGCACTCCTTGTTCAAGCAACATGATTACCCCATAAATGCGTAGCCGGAATTCTGATCCCGGCCATCACAAGGATATGCACTACTCACGAGCTCTAATGAAAGCGAAACTCAAGTCTAGTGCTTCTTTTCGACAGAGGCCGGCTCGAACGTTTATATAAATACAAAGACTGCGATCAAACGTGAAAGATATCCGAAGTGAAATTAGCCAAGCCCTCAACTACTGACTAGCAACCCATAATTTCGCCCAGCAGGTTCAACGATATCGAACATGTCTAACTGTCTTCGAAGTCCTTATCACGAAGTTATCAATTGCAGTTAACAGAACAGTAACCCTGCCTCCCCTAATGACGATCAGGCAACCTGTTCTCTGTTCACAAGCGAAAGTGGTTGTGCGTTCGCATATGATAATTTGGTCATGCCTAACGTGAGGTCAGTGGCGCAGTGGTCAACACAGTTGTCTCATGAAAGCGCCGCCGGGGTTCTAATCCCGGCCATGATAAACAAGAATTGCTGACGAGCATTGACAATAGCAAAATTCAAGTGAAATGCTTTTTTGCAGTGAACGCTGACCACAGCAGTGGTTATTGGTTGCGGAAAATTTTCAGTTTACGTAAAATCGACGTCTATTTCATGGCACAGTTTATGGTGGGCATTCGTAATTCGCTGCGAACGCTCTCCCCATACCACATATTCAAACGGTTTTGGCTTCATTTAACGTTGGGCTAGAGAATTTGCGCATGAGAAGTTGAAGGATAAGCGTTTTGTCATCAACGGGCAGCCCAGTTTGGTGTACATTCTGTGCTTTTGCGGGTAATGAGAGACAACCCTAATGCCATAATTACAGTGCAATCATTGTAAACGTGGTGTAGCACCACCCCCTGAGATTGTAAATAGGTATCAATAACATGGCAATATTTTAAAACCGTCAAGAATTCGAATAACTAGGAATTTACAGCTCTTTCAACAACCCCTAGACAGTTGACTGACGCTTCCATACCGGATGCCGTTTTAGTGGTTAGTAACCATTTAAGAAAACACTGTGGCCAGGGGTGGAGCAAACAAAGGTTCTTCTCATGTTATCATCAACCGCTTTCAGTTACTAGGATGAACAGTTATTTCGCGGGACTTGTGCCAAAGAAGTATATGGGAATTGTATCACTGCAAAGTCGTCGAGGTTCAACCAGATCTGGTTCAAGTCATTGGGTTCGAGATTTTTAGACGATATTCCTCAAAATCGTAACCGGATCGATAACCGCATGCACAGAACAGTATATATTCCTCTTTAAGCTCTACACACGGCTTGATGAGCATGCTCAATCAGCAGTACTCTATAGCCCCCTAGTGTCTGAAGGGTTTTCGCCAACCGGTTGAGAGTCCGTTCAATTCGCCCAAATGTATCAAAGCACCATTTCGCAGTCTGTGTCACAACCAAACTGTCGTCGAGCAAAACGCAGAAATTTAACGAACATCGAATTCAGAGCAAGATTTTGATCGGAGTTTCTACCATATTATTTTGTGAACAATAAAATATGTAAATAGATCGGCCTCATACCTCAACTGTAACGGTCAGTATCAAGAATGAAAATGTGCCTTAAATCAAAAATCGATTGCCCAAAAATTTGTTTACTAATGCAGGCAGAAAAACAAAGATTAACCTTCAGTGAAATACGCCAAATGAAAGTAAATAGGTTACAATGACCTCCAGATGAGTAAACACAACATATATGGATAAGTGAGTACGGTAACGGTGAAAAATTGAATGGGAATTATATACAACGGGACCAAATGGAAGAGTTAGGCATTCGAAACGTCTGTGAAGCAAGTTCCAAAAGATCCGGCGACCGCGTGATACAGCCAGTTTGTGATGATAAACGAAAGGTAGGTAAGGTGACATCCAGATTTCGAGATCGTCCATCGGATAGATTTTCGTGATGTCTGTAGTGAGAATGGTCTG
>JTDE01006481.1:23756-35436 GCA_014338405.1 Paragonimus skrjabini miyazakii
TTCGATGTTATGGGTCCACGGTTTGTGCCTCATAGGGCACTGAAGGACACATCTAAAGGCTCTGGTGGAGTCGGAGAGGTAGCACCAGAGATTTAACCATAGACTTTGGCCTCGCTCAAGCTATCCACCCAGAGTAGCCTATTCTTCATGCCTGACTGTCCTTCAAGGAAGCTCAGTTAGGTAGTGTAAAACTGAAAATTCGCCAATGAGCTTCAAGAATGGCCCACTTTCATGAATGCTCCATCTACATGAACGGAAAATTAGTGAGGCTGATTGAGAGGTAACGGGCGGGAGAATGTCATTTACCCTCTTTAAAGAAAGGTGTCCTATCTCATTTAATGCAAGTGAGTCATGCAGTCGACCAATCAGATTGCTCTGGCCTTCAAGCGACCGATAGCACATGTGGGCAGCGGTTGCCCGTGCCGTAAGGACTGAGAGTTTTCCGTAACGTAACGTGAATCGGTTGCTCCAATTAAACTTACTTACAACTGGTATTTTCCGTCGTCCTTGAATACAACAATTGGCGTCGCTCGATCAAACCTACATTATGTCAAATTACCCACAATCCCATAATTTCGGCTGAAAAACGGACGTCATGGAAATCTACGTTCACGGATTACGTGGAAATGTTGCCAGTTTTCAACTGTGAGATCAAGCTGACTGAGGATCACAAGTTGTAGTTACTGAGAATGAGATTGTGGGGCGAAGGTAGACGGTTGTTCAATGCCTTAAACCTGCGGCCGAAACTTACGTTCTCGGATGCGCTAGCTGATCACAATAACTATTGGGGATTACGGACGAATACTTATACTTCGCGATTCAAATTCTCGTCGGTACGTCAAACGGCATGAGAGGATTTGAAAGGATTCGTCCTCAGATTGCATTGTTCAGTCCACCAATGTGAGTAAGGTACGGTGCCGCAGAAGAAAATTGAGGAAGGTCTTCTGATATAACAACTGATTTCTGGCATCCATGGCTCAAGGATTCGAAATACATTGTTGGCCGAGAATTCAGTGAAACTTACATGGGAGAGGGCTTGCGATCTGGCAAGAGCCACGGATCAGGTCGAAGATCAAAATAAATTGTTTTCTGCGATATCCCAGTCTGCGGCGATTTCTCTTGTTAAAGAAACTACGGGCTCCCGTTTGGATTATTCGAAACATACGTCGCGCTACCAGTGCGGAAGTTCAAAACACAAGGCTAATTACGACAAATGCCCCGCAATCAACGTTGCATGCAGATTATGTAATCAGCCCGGTCAGTTTGCGCGGGCTTGTCGCTCCAAATCAGTTGCTGCTGTCACGGAAATGTTGGAAGATGTCGAGCTGAATGTATTTTCGGGAAGTGAACATATTTTTTAAGGTCATGAGAAAAATCCGCAACCATCATCGAAAGCCTGTGAATCCCCTCTTTCAATCTCTGATGTACGTACTGTGTTTTTCGAAGTTGGTGGTGGAACAATTTCTTCGTGCATGGAAATGGATTCAGCCTCACCAATTACAGTTGTACCCCTGAATTTTTACACAAAGTACCTGGTGTCGTTACCAATATTACCCTCTTCCCATACTTTCGGAAGTTATTCCAGCAACCCTGTACCGATTAAAGGATTTGTTACTTTGTCCGTGTTTCTCAACAATACGTCCAAAAGCGAAGTAGCCGTTTACATCTCCCCTACGAATAACAAACCACTTTTAGGAAGGAACGCTATGGTCGCCCTCAGAATTGGACCTTCCATTCACAAGATGATTACAGCAAACATTGACGTTTCGGATATGATATTGATATATATCACAACCTTTTTCTTGATGGAATAGGAATAATTCCAGCTGGTATCCACCAGATACGTTTGAAATCCAACGAGGTACCATTAGCAATTGCCCAACCTCGTCCTGTGCCGTTAGCCAAGCGTGAGTTGATTCCGGATGCATTGAATAAAATTTTTCAACATGATGTGATTGAGAAAATTCAGTTTTCAAAATTGGTTCACCCACTCGTGGCGGTTCTCAAGAAGGACGGAACAGTACGCGTTTGTACAGACTCACGTGCCCTGAACAGACACATAATTGTAGAAAAGTTTCCCATGCCCACGGCAGATGAACTTATTGTTAAAATGTTGGGCGCAAAGATCTTTTCTGGATTGGATGTCAGCCAAGCCTACTATCACATGCCACTTTTACCCGAATCACGACCCCTTACGGCATTTTCAACACAGGACGGTCTATATCAGTACTAAGTCCTTTCTATGGAATTGAGCAATGCCCCTGCCGCATGGCAAAAGTTCAAGACATTTTCATTTTCCGATCTCATTGGATGTGTGGTCTACATGGTTGATATTTGTGTTTTTGGTTAACCCGCAAGTGAACATGATGCGAACTTACACGCCGTTCTCAGTCGTCTGAATAAACTGAATCTTCGGCTGAATTTGACAAAGTGCCAGTTTGCTGTACAGGAAATCGAGTTCCTAAGCCATACCATATCAAATGCAGGTGTGAAGCAGTGTACCAAAAATACATTTGCAATTCTGAACTGTCCTAAACCACAAACAAGTGACGAGGTGAGACGATTTTTAGGTCTCTGCAATTATTACCTAAAACATTTTCGTAATCTCGCCACGATATCGGAACCACTGCAAGGAACACTCAGGAAAAATACTGATTTCGTTTGGGGCAAAGAACAAAAGGCTGTTTACGGGACTATTCGCAATTTGGTTGATTCGACACCCATCATGGCTATATTCTATGAGAGCAGTCCTAAGTTTTTCTCCACCGATGCATCTAATGTTGGTTTAGGTGCTGTTCTTTCGCAGCTCCAAAATGGGATTGAAAGGGTGATGGCGCACACCTAACGAACATTATCACCCACTGAAATGAATTGCTCCGCAGGAGAGAAAGAAACCCTAGCTTGTGTGTGGGTATGCGAAAAGTGGCATCTGTATTTATTTGGTCGTCGCTTCATATTACGAACTGATCACGATTCCCTTGCATCGTTACCCTGTCACGAAAATAAAGGTCAAAAGCCTATTCGCATTAGCCGATCGTGCGCTCGCCTACTCAATTACGATTTCCAAATGCAGCATGTTTCCGGTACCCATAATCAGGTAGTAGATGCGCTATCACGTTGACCTATTGCCAATCAGGGGGAAACTGAAGACACCGATGACAACAGAATGATCTCATGTTTGAACGACGGATGTACAGGAACGATCTCTTTGAAAGGTATCCAAGAACATACTGTGGACGATTCATTACTTACAGGAGTTCAACAGCATGCAATGAACTCCAGGCCCGATCGCAATCTTCTGAAGGCAGAACTGGTTTCTTATCATACTATACGAGACGAATTAACTGTCGCTTACAAGTGTCTGTTACGTGGGGTCCGCTTAGTGATACCCGAATCTCTCATCGTGGATGTACTTAGAAGCGGACATGAAGAACAACCCGGTATTGTGAGAACTAAGGCACGAATTCGTGAATACTGCCGGTGGCCGCTTATAAATTCGAGTGTGGAAACCGCTGTTATGGATTGTGCGGTTTGCCAGCATTCTGACAACAGTTCAAAACCTATCGGTGCCCCATCGAATACCCGATGCAACCTTGGGCGAAGTTGGCAATAGACATAATGGGCCTGTTTGAAAACGTTCCACAAAACAAGAAAAATGTTTTGTGGCTACTTGCATTTATACAAAATGGCCGGAGGCTCATTTATCTGGAGAGACTACAACTGTCATTATTAATTGGTTACGACACTTGTTCACTCGATTCGGCTTACCGGAGGAGATCATAACTGCTAATGGACCGCAGTTTTGCAGCTACGAATTCAGCCAGTTTTTGAGTCATCGGGATATCCGTCATGTGCACACCGTTCCATACAATCCTTCGGCAAACGGAATGGTGGAATTCTTGAATCGGAAGCTGAAGGAAACGATACAGTTAACTCGACTGGGAGGTGAATCTTGGGACTCAGGGTTCCTGACATCACTGGCAGCTTACAGAACCACACCATATACTGCTACAGATATGACGCCAGCAAACTTAATGTTTGGTGGAAAGATACGTACGAGACTTAATGCGGCGCACATAAAAAAATCGGTAATGAATCAAGAAGAATTGGAGAGGAGGAGAAGGTACCAAAAGAGCTACAAAAGAGCAGGAAATCAATGGTTAGTTGGTACTTACGTGAGAGTGAAAAAAAAACAATAAAAAAGGCGAAAGTTCGCTTTCTGCACCAGTGGCAGTGAGAGAAGTAAGAAATCCAGGAAAATATATATTGGACAACAATTCAATGGTCAATGTAAGACGGATGTGTACTGCGTTAAAGAACACGAAACCCAGAGAAGAACCCACAATCGCTGAGCCGGTAATAAGCGAACAAATACCAAAAACGCACAGTCTTCCACGAAGATCAAGACGGACAAAATATCAAACGCTGAAATACAGAATGTCAGACGCGGAGGGAGGAGGTGTTGTTGTGTCCAATCGAATGCAAGTGAGCTATGCAGTCGGCCAATCAGATTGCTCTGGTCTTCAAGCGATTGGCAGCACATGCGGGTAGCGGCTGCTCGTGCCATGTGGACTGAGAGTTTCCCGTAGCTTAACGTGAATCGGTTGCTCTAATAAAGCTTACTTACTACTGGTATTTTCCGTCGTTCTTGAATACACTAAGAGTGCAAGGGATTCAACGTACGTGACAACCCATGGTACAGAGGGCCGATTGAATGACACAATTGCGAGAACCCGTGGCATGCATTGAAACCTCGTCTGTCGAACCATTTTGGCTTGCATAATCATTCGCTTTCCTGATCTTGAACAGTACAGCTTTGTCGTCACTGAAAACCTTTACATCAGGTTCCATACATAGGGCTACCACTCGTATCCTGATGAACCTGCAGAGGTGTCATTGTGCAACCACTTTGCCTAGTCATTGACCACGCGTTTGTGTCGAGAACAACGTACGTCGTTTGCGATCCATCGCGATTGAATAACAATATTTAGGTCGCAGTTGGCAGGGCATAGAAATGAATGGTCATTTCGGCCACCTCGAGAATTCAGACCGACCGCAGAATATTTCACTGTAGCTGGATAGCAAGAATAAAGATTCCGGGCAGATGCGGTTTGGATAAAACGTCCAACGATTGAAGAATGGAGGACGAGAAACTTCCTGAATACCATGGTCATCTTGGTTATGGCAAAGCTTGTCTGTCCACGCCGTAGGTGCGACCTCCTTGTTTATCACCGTTAAACCTCGAACGCATGCCGCGACGTTGATATATCCTTTAACGGAACCAAACGGAACAATTTTGACCACGTTACTCAGAACTGGAAGCTCATCTTCATCACAACAGCCATGAGCCTGACCAAAATGTACTGTGGCTCGGGCCGCCGCTCACCTGAACAGTGACGTGGAATATCCTAGAAGAAAATGTTACTGAAGGGCAGTCTCATCATTCGTGATTTTCGGGAAATGGGAGTGGTGGTGGGTAAACTGGAAAGGCCCAGACCATTGAATCGTTCGCTAATGATTCAAGTTCACATCGAATTACGCGTAATCTGTTCACCCAAAAATGGCTTTCGGAACATCCAACGACGAGGAAGTTGATCTATCTTCGAAACGGCTAATGAGACGGCGCTCGTAAAAGGTGAATTTAATGCGATGCCAACTGACTCCATGTACATGAAAATCAAAGCTCTTAACTCGGATGTGACTAATTCTCAGAAAGTGAACAGAAAAGGTGTTAATACAACAAATTCGACAGCTAGGCGCCGCTCAGTAATGGGGGACGATAAAACGGAATTAAGCTCACTCAAACAAATGGTAAACGGTTGGGTCGGAGCAAGACAGGTGTTTGCGCATCAGGAAATAATAAGAAATGTAAACTACATGAGAAAGGATATGAAAGGAGAATGTCTATTCTTGACATTTAGAAATTTACATGATTCATACTGAATAAGAGTAGGGGAAACGGCTGCAGTAGCGGGTTCAAAAATAAAGATGATTAATGCAGTTTGCTTTTAAGGAAAATAATATTCCATAGGGCCAACTTTCAACACTAACCAAACAAAGTACAGCAATCTCAAAATGATACAACAGACCTTAACAGAGTTGACACACACCACTCAGGCGATTTGCACGGCGGGTATAACTGGTTAGTATGTCTTCTCGAATGAGGAACCACTGCCGTACATACTAACAGTTTGCACAATCCACAACTTCAGACGTATTTTAACAGACTCATCTCAGAACTACGGAGTGATTGGTCTTGAGAGGATCGTGCTGTTTCAACAGGTTTCCTACCCTGGTGCGGCCTATATGTGCCCTGGAAATTTCACTCAGCATCGTACAGATTCGCGGCTGGTAATTGGTGAAGATCTCATCTTTTCAGGTGAAGGGGCTAGATAAATAATTTACCCTGTTGTGGGTGCTCAGTCAGTGGATAAGGTCCCGATTGAAACAACTCGGCTCCTCAGAGATAGTTGTTGTTTTGTGCCTACGATCGCCGCAAATAATCATGGGTTTCGTCTTTCAGGTGCTGTTCTTCAGTGCAAATAGCTCCAGAACAGTGGCCGCGGCTTCGAGCTTTCTCAAAAGACACGTCGTATCCTCGATCAAAAGGATCAGATCATCAACCTGGGCGAAGTCGCTAACCAGTGTGCCATGAAACTGATAGCCAAACTCCGGTCGCTACAATCTAGAATCTCATTCACTGTCATGATGAACAGAAGAGGTGACAATAGATCGCCCTTGAGAACACTGTAATTAAATGCAACTATTACAAAGGAGACGTGAATTGAAGAGTTGACAACTGCAGGTGCATATTCCAACGATCAACCAATATCTGACGTATGCAGTTTATCGACGTTGAAAATATGGCAGTGGGTCACAGATTGCTGGGAGATGGGTTATTCACCTTGGGGACAAGCGTGATGTGGTAACAGCACGGGTCAACTGTCAACCTTCAGCCAACAGAGGGAGGCTGAAATATCCGGCCAGGACATGGGCTTTCATGGGCTTCAACCGCTTAGGCAATAGTTTGCCAAACCCGTACTGGTGCTTTTCATACACTTCAAAGTGTGGGATGTTCCTTTGCCAGTGATCGGGTGGACCAGAGGCCAGTCAGGCGGTAAAACTGACCAAGACGGTTTCTCGATAACGTGCAGGTAAGTCAATAATACCTCGAATCAGAACTCGTTGGTGTCACTCGAGAAACCGCGGTTCGTCTTGTAGACATCTTCTTAGTTTCCGGAGAGGATTGCAAAAGTTGTATCTTTTTTCCGTTGGTAATACAGTGTTCAGATTGTTGCGTAGATGATTTCCTGTATCTGCTCTCAGATTGCGTGTGTTCTCACTGCAGTGACTACTTGCACGGTTTACGGAATCGTTTGAGAGGCATGCATGTTCATTAATGATTTTTCTTGTACCATGATGAATGGACTTACGTAAAGGCCACAGACGACTGCTGTTGGTTTGTCATTGTGTAGGGAGACCTCGCTGTTAGAGCCCAGTTGGACTACCGCCGTTTGGGTTAATCGGACCAACCACAGTGTTCTGCCGCTCGGGACTCGCCATTCAACGGCAAGTTTGGCTTCTGAACGTTTGTAATAGGGTGGAAAGTCATCTCTCAATTCATTGTGTACGAACGCGTCCAGATTCTTCTAAGCAAACGACCTGAGAACTGTGGTGGACGCCGGTGATGTAGTCCACGTTAATTGGGGTACGAAAGAGATAGTTCGCTGGCAAGTCTAGATGGAGGAGCTGAATCCCGCTGAGATCAGTCAGATCCTGCGGTTTCCATGCAAGAGAATATCCAGGTTACGTCCAACAGGGTGCGCAGGTTTCCTGTGTTAACCAGGACCAGTTTTGGTTGACAAGTTACATTCACAGTCGGCGCAGTGTGGGACATCGTGGGACTGGGACTTTATTTTCTGCTCTATCCCATCCGTGAACTGATGCACACAACCACGCGCCGAAAAATCAACGTTAGATTCAAACGTGGTCACATCCCACAAATAGGCATTCCGCTCGACTTACCTGTGTACTGATGGATGCTGGCGAGGAAACGCTGGCGGATTTTTTATTTTCACGATCGACCGCGTACGATTATCGACTTAAAATTCTTGGTCTATACCCACTTGAATTTCGCCGCTCCGCGGTGATTTAATTTTCACACATTCTCCCTTTAGAGTAGGCCTTGTTGATCAGTTCTTCACTGTGACGAATTATGACGGTCGGCGAGGACATAACATGATGCTTTTCAAGCTTCGTCATCGGAACTTTCTTAGGCAGCAGTTTTTTCATACAGAGTTGTTAACTTCTGGAACTGTCTTCCTGCTGACGTCGTCAGTATCGCTTCTAGTGACCGCTTTAGAACATTACTTGACTCACATTTTCAAAAAATCCTTTTATGCGAATAATCTTACTTTATTTTATGATATTTACTGTTATCCACAAGGGCGGTGCTACACCCTTTTTTCAATTAATGTCTTTCAGATCAGTAAACGCCTATGTGACACCGAACAAGAAAAACCGACTGGATCCGGGACCTTTGGGCCTCTGCCTCGAACCGGTGTATCCATCGCTGAATCGCAGAATTAAGGCCAGGCGGGCTACTTATTCCTGTATAGAAATGATGAAAGATTTGCTAATCGAGGTTTGCATCAAGACACATCAGGCAGGTGGTTCAGTGAGCCAATCACTACGAGTAATGCGATTTACTGCTAATTTTGGTAAGTCATCTAAACAGCTTCATTAAAGTAAAAGTGACAAATGACACAAAAATGAGAACCAAACTGTGAAAGAATGAAAGCTGATAAAAATTTGTTTGTTGAATATAGGGCGCTGTATGACTGGCAACATGCGAAAGTCGGTTTCCTTTCATACAAAAATTTCTGAAAATCCAATTATATGACAATTTTATCAGGTTTAAGTAAAATGAAACTAATAATGTTGTTATAAATATATAAAACATGACACATTTTGGTTTGTCTAGCAAAATGGTGTCAACACCTATCTCAGTGACGCGTGCCCTGAAGGTACTTGCAGACCTGTGCATCTCGAATTGCGTGCTTGGTAGCCCATATGTGTGGGCAGATACGTAGAAAAATTCAGTAAAACGTCTATAAACACAACATATATGCATGTACCTATAATTATGGCATTATATATGGTCAGATGGTACATGCATATATATCTGAGTCCATATGACTTGATGCACCTATATATACAGATATACATATGATAATTCGGTCGTGCTCAACGTGAGGTCAATGGCGCAGTGGTAAAACACGGTTGCCTCATGAACAGCATGTCCGTGGTTCAAGTCCCGGCAGTGGCGATGATATGCACTACTGACGAGCTCTAATGAGAGCGAATCTTCAGTCTAGTGCTTCTTTTCGAAAAGGGGCTGACGTGAAAGTCTATAGGGATGTGACAGCTGCGATCAATTGTTGGTGTTGTTCAACTTGAAATTAACCAAATCCCCTACTACTCATTAGTAACAAAAATATAACCATCACTATACAGATCGGCGCATTTATTTATTGTTTCTATGTGAAGATGTGCACTTCTACAACGGGAAAGTTATAATTATGTGCCGTTGATCGAAAATCGCATTCCGGTATTAAGTAATTTGAGAACGGATTTTTCCATCAACCAATCAGAAAATTCGATCGTTCAAATTATTTTTTCCCGAGTATGAAAGGAAACTGCCTCCCGCAAAATGCGGTTAACAAACGTCCAGTCATCAAATAAAAAATACTTTTGTGATATTTCAACAGGGGAACGTAAACAAAATGTGGGTCTCCCAAGAAAAAACTACTACCATTTATCGCCTATTCTGAGGAGACTTACGTAATTTTCTTCTGTGAAAATGTCAACAGTGACGTCAAAATTAAGCAATAAAAATTTAAAAGATGTAACTCCAAAGTAAGCTGTTTGTCAGTTATCAGGCGCTACGTGGTCAACAACGTTGAACGATTGACAAGTCTTTACACGAGAGTAGCAAACTCTAATAATTCCAGCCCTCAAACGAAACTTATTGGTGTGCTATAGTAACGAAGAGATGGGACGAAACTAAAAAGAGTCTCAAAATCAGAAGCCTTCCAGCGTACAGGATTGTTATCACAGCCAAGACTCACGCATTGAGACGAAGAAGTGTCCTTCATCGTGAGACAGCCGTTAGAAGGTTCTTACTGACACACTTGGTGGGGTGGCGGTGGGTTCCGAGTATGTTTACGGTGGGGGTGGAAGTGGGTTATTGAGCTGTATCGCAGTTTTACAGTTTTTGTTCACATATCCATCTGTGAGCAATGAAACATTCTTATATGTCGTTTTTCTTCTTCCCCATTATTCGTTTGATTTTTCCAAACGCATTCCAGATTTTTCCGAATTCTGTTTCTCTGTGTTTACGTGTGCTAACCACAACATAATTGTGAAGGTCACCGATGGCGATGCATCCTGTAAAGTGAAACCGAAAGTGAAAAAGCGCGCGTCGTATGCTTTTGGACCGCGGCTAACCCCTGCCTCCTTCCCGTGTGTTGCAGAGCCGACGACTTGTGCAATCTCCGAAGAAGAGGCCCAAAGTGAAGACAAACTTCCTGAACGAACAGTGACGTAATGTTCCATATTGTTCTTTACCCCCTTCTTACTTTTTTAGTAGTGTTACGTGCTCTTGATGAACGATTTCTGGCGAATCCTCGTTCTCCCTCTTATCGGGTATACTACATTTTGGCGACCCCGCCAGGATAAAACAAGTGTCAGTGCAAAAAGAAGAGTGCCGTAAAAAAAGAGGCATCTGGATAAAAAAGAGTATCAGGATCAGGAAAGTGTCGAAATAAAAATAAGTGTAAAAAAGGAGAAGTTCCAAATAAGTGGGCGGAGGGCCCGCGGGCACTCTATATCCCTGGCAACATGAGCGCGAACCGGCTAGTAGAGGGTTTGAAACACTGGGGACAGTGCTCAACGAAGAGGGGACTTGTGTGACGTGCTGTCAAAACCAGCAAATGTGCACAGGTTGAATTTGAATTGTGTAGCGGAACGTGCTGCTGTGTTGTCGGCGCCGTTTTAGTTTTCGTTCGTGTAAGTCGTGTGCATGGCTTACTGGGCCTTTGCCTCATGCCTGTTTTTTGTTGTTTCCCTTTATAGGACTGTTGTTGGAACCCCTACTTCGGAAGAACGCTGTCCCCCGGTGTTTTCACATTGCCCTAGAGTTGGCCCATAAGTGTTACAGACAACCAGCGGTAAACGGCCGGCTTGCATGCTACAATCCGTCTTCCTCCCAGGTAATCTTTGAGTCCAGTAGTTCCTGGGCTCGATTATAATGAAATCATTGTAGAACATGTTGAACCGTGCATTCGTATCGAGGTGGACAATGAATCGGCGCATTGGTAAACATTTGAATAGTTTTGTTTGCAATCGGTGTCAGCGGATGTCGTTAAGATCGGCAACTTCTGTGGTTCAACCAGTAACATCGTACTCCGAATTGGCTCTGATGAATACCATACGGGACTCTTCTATTGACCGTGGGTTTACTTTTCGTTCGTTCATTTTACATCAGACCTGATTGCAAATGACATCATTGTCTGCGTAAATTTGTTTATCCACGAACTGAGAAAATTCGTCCCCACCGTTTGCATTCCCTATTTTTTCCCACTAACTTGACACTTGTTCCCACTACCTCACCCACCCC
>JTDE01006484.1:13782-27965 GCA_014338405.1 Paragonimus skrjabini miyazakii
GGTACGAACTGACTGTATTGTGTACTCCGCATTATGTAGTGGCACTTTTCCTCGTATGTAATCGTATGTTTGTCACACAACACATCGCTAATCACACAGCGCAGAGCATTTGAAGAGTTCGTTTGCCATGGCTCATTCTCAGATTGGTAAATTATTATACCATATTTCCCAGAACTCTGATCAGGTGCCAAAATCCGGAGTCCAGACTGAAGGGCCTAATCAGCGGGCAAGGCCGCTAACCAAGTCGGGTGAGCGAACATACACAACACAACCCTGAAATCACATTCATATTGGTAATATACGAATCACGTCAGGCTCACACAGTTAGATGAGGCCAGATCAGTTCCAATGGAAAGTCATCAGAGAATGCAGAAAGAGTCCAATTATAAAATCGAAATTCGTTACACGCAGTGGATATAGTTGAGAGATCTTGCGATAAGACACTGCTGTTAATAGTTAAGTTAAACGAAAGTTGCCCGATCAGAGTAACGATCACTTGCATTATAGCAGAAGTAGTTCATTATTTAGCTCATCATTCTGGAACTGTTTCCAACGATGCTTCGCTTCCCAACAAGTGCATCAACGGCATTCGTAATGCAGAATAAGGCAACAGAATTTCGTTTGATTGCTCTCTTATACGGAACAACCTCGTTCAGATGGACACCGTTCTCTCAAGCAATTGTTGTTTAACCGCCCGTTTGTCCATTGCCGGTCAAATGACATTCACACCCAGTTTAATCGCCGTCAGTCAACTCGGTGTAAACACCAACAAAAATGCACTTTTTGTCACGCATCAGTTGACCGCCATCTCGGACGCTCACTGGAAAGGTGAACAACAGTACACTGTGCGAGCCTTTCGTTTACTAACAGCCACGGGCAAAATCACTGTACGTCACTGGACCAGAGGTCGTCCATAATGTAACTATTGCTGTGAGCCAAGAAAACGGATGTCACAAGGGTTATTCATTCAGGAAAGCAACAAGTGTGTTATGCGTTTCAATAAGACAACAAACAAAAACACTCATTTGCGTACGGTAATGGGCACAGACAGTCACGGTTGCTACAGACGCCAATGCTCAGTTCCTTTACGTTTCTTCACGTACCAAGAACCATTTCATGCGATGGTGCACTCCAAGGTTTCTCCTTTTATTTTTCCTGTGGCTAATTCAATGTCAAATTATATGCAATGGCCCCACTACTGAACAGCAATGATGTGAGTAGTATGGCACCATCGCTCCTCCTCATTACACTATTATTCAACTTTCATCACGTTAATTTGAGCCTATCTCACTCAGTTACAACAGCTCCATGTGACTTAACCATTTCACGTGCATTCCGATTATGATCGGACGAAGAGTAAACGCAATTATATAACTTAAATGTGTATATTGCGTGAACTTTCCAGATGCTGCATCCATGCGACACTTTAATCCAGTAAGCCCAGCGGGCATAGTAAACGGTATAACTGACTGGGCATGAAGAATCCTAAATGAGTGTGATGGATAAATTTATTACACTTATATAGTATCATCATGCATGAGAAATTAGTGATGTCCGTGCATGATGATGCGGAACTTCATATAATTGGGGAAATTGGAATCAAGTTGATTTTGGAGATTCAATAGACGCTACATTGATAAAGTTACTCTCAAGTAATATTTGTGGTCTTCTGATGATAATCTGCTCGAAGTTTGCAGAACTTTTCAGTCTTTCTCCCTCTTCAAATCTCTACGTATCATTTAGAATAGACTGCATCTTAATAGCATAATCAATTCTGTTCATCACAACTATTCCAGATCCCTTCTCTGGTTGCAACATAAGCCGTTCTCGGTTATACCTTAGCTCTCTGAAGGTGCAGACATGTTGATTCGCGAGAAGACACTTTTGCTAGCTAGATGTAAGGCCCAATTGGTGTCCCATATCAGCCGATGGGTGAACGTAATCACATAGCTAAAATTTGTATAATGCGTGAACTTACGATAACCTGCACTTGTGCGATACCTTAATCAAATAGGCCCAGCGAACAAAATAAACCGTTTGACTGACTGAGTGTATCGGATCATAAGTGATTGTGGTAGATACATGTATTACACGTATATATTATCACCATACGTGAGAAGGTGAAGTCATCAGTGCGATTCCAGTATTGTCCAACAATAGGCACATTTTTTGTATGAAATGCATTCGTATTTCCGGTGGATGCTGATGAACGAAAAGCTTCCACAGGCTAATCATAACAGTTTTGCCTGAATTGTAAACACAATGTTGATGCGATTGCACTGGATGCTCGTAAGGAATCGACATTACTGAGTTAACCTTTCGTGTCCGACCTCGATGAAGTGGAAAAACATCCATGAGTTTAATGCATAAACGTATAAACCGAAGTTGCCGTCCAAATGGTGATAGAATGTCAGGTCGTGGCGGCATAACAGCGGATATTCAGCAGAAAAACTGCAGCGACACTTTCAACCCACCGTGTTAACTAAGCATCGCGGACGAGATTCCACCACCGACATGTTGTGGTTACTGTCCTGCATGGTCATGACAAATGATAAACCTGTAATATTGGCAGCAATATGAAGAAGGTCCATGGCAATTTGTCCGCAACAATTAGTGAAATGGGCAACCAGCTACATGCAGAGGGCTTACAATTATAAATGGTTGAATGTTTGTGACATTGTGTTAGTGGCAGTAGACGGAAGCAAATTAGTGAGAACACAAGGAAACTGAAAGTATTACGTCCGTTTCAATCTGTACTGGAGCTCGTAATTTGCTGTACACAGTTAACCTCCTCGAAAGGAATCGTTCATCGTACAGACAAAGATAACATCCTCCAGACAAAAAGGAGGAGTTATGGTCAGAATAGGAGTGCGACGGAATACCAAGTGTGGAGGAGGGTCACGTGGACAGTCGCGTGACAGATTAAAAAATTGTATTGCATTGTCTCGTGTAATATTTTTTCATTGTTTTGGCAACTCAGAATTGTCTACGTGTAGAAGTTACTCGCTTGGGAAGCGTTGTTACCCCCATCTGTGCATTTGAGTGAAAACAAAATTTATCGGCTGGATTCATTGTGTTCAGTTTGTTTTCACCATGAACGTGGAAACAAGTTTTGTTCTGCCCACTGCTAGTTGTTCGGGCATACGTGAACAAGAGACAATCTCCACCCTATCAACAACCTACTCACTTAGTTCATCGCTACATTCCTAACCGATCAGCGCTTTTTTGTCGTTAGATCCCAACCAAGCTACCATTTACACCACAGCTGGCTGCATTTACTCATGTGACATTTGCTGTGACCAGTGTCGATTAGAACGTGTTCGATACAATCAGTCATGAGCGATTCTTAGTTAGAATGGTCATAGTTGAAAACTAATTTGCTTGCTATTAAGATTGTATCACTGTTACAGACAGAGTTAATTTCCTACGCACAAATTGACGTTGTGAGGCCTGGATGCATTTGCCGCAGATCACAAGAAAGCTTTGGACATAGAATTTCGTTCATACTGAATAA
This sequence comes from Paragonimus skrjabini miyazakii, assembly GCA_014338405.1. Taxonomy (NCBI): domain Eukaryota; kingdom Metazoa; phylum Platyhelminthes; class Trematoda; order Plagiorchiida; family Troglotrematidae; genus Paragonimus; species Paragonimus skrjabini miyazakii. The sequence goes on from JTDE01006484.1 coordinate 17,297, forward strand.
CACGTCAATCAGTTGAACTACTCTCGCGATCAGCTGTTGTACACGTGTTTGCGTTTGGTTTCCAGTAGTCGTATACAGAATTGTTCAAATCTTCCTGCTCCCCATCAAGAAGTCAAAGTCTCAGTTCGTCAAATCAAATGTAGTAGTCTACTAGTAAACATGCGAATGTCGAGCATCTTCTGTTGAAGAAACTGAGTGCTAATTTAAAATAAGGGTTGTTGAACATTTGCAAAATTGAGTTCAATGCGCGGCTATACAACTAAGTAAACAAACGGGGGAAAAAATTTCTTCACATTCGTGCATCATCTGATGATACACTACGTGACTCACTCAACAGTCATTTCGTGTTCTGTCCTTCATTCGAACAGATTATGCTAGAGTACGTCGTATGTCACTGCAATCAAACACAATCCTACCATATTTCGCATTCGAAAGGAACTGTTTCTGATGCGACGTTATTTCAGTAGTCAGCTGATTGGCATTAAACTTTGACCTTTTTTTAAAGTTGTTCCGTGGCTTGCAATGTTGTACATTCAATTGGCCAACAATGAAACTCAATAGAAATACGACGAAGCTTCCTCGAGCAAACTCAGCGTTTTGCTGCACTCTATTTATCACTCATTGAAATTACATGGATTTCATTTATTTTATTCAAACGTTGGGTTTGCCAGGCTTTTGTTATTTGTGATCCTTTACGCTCGTTTTGTTGTTTTGGTTGTATACAGTAAACAATTACATCTTCTGTATAACTCAATATTTGCTTCAGTTCCTCTGTTATGTCTCATTCTATCCTTACCAAATTTATACTTCCGTACGTCCTTTCCATTGGTCGTGAAGCTTTTACGTAAGGCCTCGTTCGCTGATTGTTAACGACGCACGGTTTCTATCCCAGGAGTAATGGTCGTATCCCCTACATATTCACTCATTTATGTAGTGTGAAACGTGCGCTCGTTGGTGCTATTCGTTTGTTGAACTCACCTCCTGTTTTTCTCATATTAGTGAGGCTCACCTAGGGTTTGCAGCAAATTGATTCTTAAATTTTGTTTAAGTATTGATAATTACACTAGGTTCAGAATTGCTCCTGCGACCAGTGTTTTCTTAGTCATCTCATTGTCTCTGAACTCGGAACCGTTATTCATTATTTGGTTGGAAGACGGTGAGCACACGTGAAATGTGGCTGCTTCTGTTACATTGGGCATTACGCAATCTAGTAAGAGTTCAGCCGCGAAACCTACATTGTGTATAACAAAACATTCCTTCCACATTCTTCACTTCTACTCAGGCCACGGCACCTGAAGTTCATCTTAACAGTATGCCATAAATCTTCGCGTAAACCAAGTGACACTATGAATTACTAAAATAGCTTAGTCCGGTGTCCTCCACCTCAGTGTACATGGCTATTTTCCAGAGAAGCGCTGTGCTACGTATCCATTACAGATATACCACCGTTTATTCAACGTTTGGAACACTTCACGTGTACGCCTACTGTTGTGTCTAACTAAAAACGATACAAATCGATAATTTTCGTAATTAAAGAATGTTAACCCCACCGGCCGGCTCATTCAGTAATGATCGTTCTGATGTGTGATAATGTACTCTAATCTAGAACTACAGTTTGTGAAGATCTGGATAAACTCGTTCTATTCTAACGCACTCGGTGGTCATAATATTAAGCTTATTCTACTTTGCCTAGACGAATCAATTTGGAGGTTTGGTTGTGATCTCTTGAATTTACGAAATTATTGATCACATTCGAGATTTCCTCTCATTTCGAAAAATCGGTATTATGTGCGTGAAAGTAATGGGTAGATAGTCAAAACCGTTATATAAATGAATTAATTTACCTCTACAATGCAACGAATCTGACAATCCGGATAATCTCGACGTTAATCAAACCGCCTTTTATCATCGCATCAATTGAGAGATCAAGGTTCATCAATGGGTGTGAAACGTTTAAATAGATATTCACACCTTGTGACCAGTATTCGGAGAAGGGTCGCGCTGCTCACACTAGCATCTCAATTTCTGCAAATTAATTGACCAAGACAACTAGCATCAAGCACTGTTAATCAGTCCACGTTCGTTTCCGAACCGTTGAATGTAACAGACCCTACATGACTAGCATACGCTCGTGTAATGCGGGCCGCTAGTTCGCAAACGACAGCACGTCATGGCCATGTGCCCATCGGCTGTAATGACAAGACTACAGGCAATCAGGGGTTATCTTATTACCTTGTTGCCATCGATCCAACAACTGTCAAACAGCCGAACCGTTCGCGACCCAACCATCAGGAGAATGCGGAGTGATTGGCACCTGTCTGTTTCACATACCCTAAATAATTGCATTGCCTAGTTCCACCCATATATGTGCTCGCAACCCTAAATACTAAGATTCGTAACTGTATTCACTACTCCCAGTCTTCTATTTCTACTGCATCAGGACTAGCACTAGGCCCGAGCTAGTTCACAACCTGTTGTGAGTTCCACTAGTTCGTTTATTACACCCCTTCACTTGCACAACTGCAGGATATCCTACAGAAGCAAGTAGCATCGAAACTTGAATAAGAAAACACGTTCCCCTCAGTATTCCCGTTAGAACCATCACAAACTCATTTATGATCGTTCGATCTCAAGCGGACCGTCTGCAATGAAACAGGCACAATCTAGAGCCACTCAGTTTATGGCAACAGTTCGAAACTTGGATATATTACGAGCATTCAAAATGCAACTACAGAACATCCAGTATTACAGGCTACCTCCAGAAAAGTAAGGCAGTGCAGCGCGTACGCATGCCGGAGCAATTGATGAGCACTTTGTGCTCATTTGAATTTCTCTATCCAAAACCTATCCCAAATCCGTTTGTTCTAGTGAGCAGTTATTTTCAGTATGAATTATGCAGATATTTGTTGAAACTGCGCACTAATTTCCCTCTTTACTTGCACGACATTTCGAATGTCAGCCACCCGTTGACACAAACCGACATTCATTTTTGTAACGTAAGTGAAAAAACCTATCACTCAGTTGATACCCTAGTAGGCATCGTCTTTTTTATGTCAGAGCTTTGTTAGCTTCGCGGACAAGAAGTAACTCAAGGCGGTCATAGCTGTTAGGTTAAATCCAATGAGGAAATACCACACTGGTTCACTTTGAATAGAGACGTTCTGAAACGTTCTACATGATCAAACCACGAAAACAATACTAAAACCAGTAAAATTCTAAACAGTATGACAGAGACGGAACTCTCCAGAACTGTCTTACTCCGTTTTCCAAGCGTAACTGCAAGCCGCTTAAAGTAAACAAGGGCAAAGTCGAATTCACCATCAGAATTATCCTGCCGATTGCCTTGCTAATGAGCTGGTTTTCGTATATGAGCACGATACCTAAGAAATATCTTGGCGTAGGGGTGGAACCACCTTGCCAACTGTACAGCCGTGTGTAAAAACCACGGCCGGGATTAGAACTCCGGTCACGCTTTCACGAGGAAGCCGCGTTGCCCAATGCACCCATGACCTCACATTAGACATGACTGAATCTATGAGAATGCGACAGCTGCGATCAATTGTGGGTGATGTTCAATCTATAGGATAATAAACCCCTTAGAAAAAATTTGTGAAACTTAAGAATCGGAAGCCTTCCTTCGAATGCTGAATTTGTTGTGAATAGGTGACGAACATACAGATCCAGTGATCATTCCCAAAGAAAGACATAATAGTCTTGTTACATATAAACATATGTCATTTAAAATATCCCAAGAGAAGTCCCTAACCAAAGGGGTGTCACCTAGCAAAGTGCATAGAACTGGTATTTACATGAAAACCCCCCAAAGCGTCCAGCACAACCTTGATCTGTACGTGGATTAAACAGTCCAAACAATATTAGTCGCACTAATTTTGATGAGCTCAATGATAAATGTTGCAATCAGACTTATGTAACTCAACAAGACAGCAACGATATCGAAATGTACACTTATGGCGATATTTGACCTTCATCAGTGAATGAGCCACAAAGCAAGTTTGCGTTACAGTGTGAATCACCATTTCTAATCATGGGGAAACGGTAAACATTTTCGGAAAAACCTTCGGAACAACGCACTACGAGTTGAAGTTGGTCAAATGTTTAGTTATGTCGACAACGTCGCATTTCAGTGGTTCACGTGTATACGAAGAAACCGTAGCGGGGCCCTTATCGTAGAGGGTATTTCCCTTTTGAAATAAGGCCGATTTGCTGTTTGATGATGTCGCATGGTTGAATGTAGCTAAGTGTAGTAGTAATAGAAAGAAAAAACGGTGACTCAAGTAATTAATTTTACGCATTGGTTCAGCAAAGAAACCTTTTCCGGTAAGAAATTGAACAAATTGATATAGATGTTGATAATGTAAGCTGAAGATCAGTAAGCATGCTAATAAACTTTTATAGTTCTGGGAGCAGAACTTCAACAACCGTATTAGAGAACGACCAGTGATGACGGGGACAAAGCAGATGTAACAGGTCAGCCGACAGTTACCATTGGTGATGCGTAAAGCGCATTAAGATAGCCAAAGAAGTTCAGTGTGAAGTAAGCAGCTCTTTCGAAATAGTTGATTGAATGTGTACTGTGGAACTGGGTTCCGTTATAATCGATCCTTTACGAAAACCGCCGTAAAATGTAAGATCTTTTCAGCAAGAGACGTCAAACCCATGGTGATCACATTAATATTTTAGAAGAGAAACTTTAATTAGCCGTTTCTTACAGTCAGATCAAATACACTCCATCACGATTGGTTTATTGAATCCGTTGGTGTCGGACGTAGTGGGAATTTTTGTCGTGCTAGTTTGTCTTGTTCGTCAGTCCCGCCGTTTACAATAGGTACCTTTTGTTTAATTTCCAATAGGAGTGTTACAACGTTTTGGCCTGGTAGTTATTTCTGATACTGACAACTCTCACCAAAACGATAGAAATGTTATTGATCGACAGTTTCAATGCCCCGGAGCTTGCTCAGACATCCCAGTTGCATACAAATGCCCGCACCATCACTTGAAGTTCATTGTTTCGTTCTGCCTCGCAGGCCCATCCATTGCACAAGACCGCTAACCAGATCCACTTACTGGGGCACAGTAAGCTGTAAAGAATCGTCCGATAAACTTAATTGCAGTAAACTTACAAGAGTCTGGTGTTCTTGTGTGTCTGCGTGGACTTCAATGCATCACGACTCCGTGACCAGGATGCGCCTGTCCGACGACATGTAGAATTTGCTTTCGTGTGTAAATCTTATAACAGAGCATGTACAACGCGGTCGCAGAAACCGCCGGCACATTGGTAACAGAGGCTTCAACCGGTAGCACTTAGCAAGCCACAGCATGCGCTGTGTTGGGTAGACCAAGTATAAACATAAGACCTGGTGTACACAGATCCATCGCAACAGCCTGTAAAGGCTGAACATTGTGTCACATCGCATACCGCTTTCTTTGAAATAGAATGGTGCGGCTTAAAAGTAAGGTAACAAACCTAAGAGACGTCGCATGTGATCTAAAAGTTTTGCAAGTTCTGTTAACTCACGATAGCTCACGAACACTTAGCATGCAGAGCTCGTACCCTAAACCGACTAAATTGGAGTAAGCTTACTCATCCGAATTCACGAGAGTTGTTTTTGACACCACTTCTTATTTCCACATTCGTACTAGCGAGTTACTTGGAATACGGTTCTCTGTGTAACGTGCTGCGACGAAACGACTGATCGATACGCTGTTGCCCGAGGCTCCAATTCTGGATATACTCAGAACACGATAGGGACCCTTGCAGGCTGCTGGAACAAAGTCCTGAGCTTATTGCAATACACCAACACACATGAAACACCATGAATTTCGTTAGCATAATTACATAGCTTAGATTGCACTGCGATGCTGCGGATGACTTACACAACCCATCGAGTCAGGGAAGGGTGAGATATCTGAACTCGCTCGAAGCTAATCGCAACAAAGTAAACCAGTGCCTTAGATATACTGTGGCAGAAAACATCATCCGCAGAAGCAGAGGCTGAAAACTGCTATAGCTTTTGCAGCGCTGGGACGGTGGCAGACAAATTCATGGGAAAACCTGTTTTCTTGACATCCGTGAGCTCCGCCTTTCGCGCAGACCGCTTAGAAATCTGTCCATCGTCTGGCACTTCTGCTAGCATCATGCCATCGATTGTTTGGAGGAACCACGCGAAATACAGTGAATTTTATCGAACATGCAGACATAAAAACCTTGATGCTATTGAAACCCATTTTAGTGGGTGTCAAGGTGATATTGGATAGGCAGCAAAAATGGGCCCACATCGCTGTCGTATCACGGATAATATCACCTGTTACGGAACGGAAAGATTACGTCGTCCTGGCTTTTCGGACTCTGTTACAATCATACTCATGTACGTATGTCAGGGAAGACAACTTATCCGAACACCTAATGAGTACATCTATGGGTCTGTTCGCACGGTCACCGGAAACACACCAATTAGGCCATTATTTTGAGTACTCATTTGAATGTTCCCGATCGCCCGGCTTGTACCCTAGCACCCCATAACCGATTACACAGTGTGTAGATACCGTATTCCAGTAGTAAAACGGCCGTCTTTGCACTATGAACGCAACCTAACGCAACAGGGAGAGCCACACAGACGAAATGTTTGGTCTTTCCCAAGGAATACTTTTTTCTGTTGAAATTAAAACCTATTACTCTGGTAACGGCCTGTTGAGGTCACGAATTTATTTGGTTCAGATAACTTTTATGAAGATATACTACTTGTCGACTGCATTTATCATCAAAGGTAGCACATCGTTGAATGTAGCACTTACCGTTGCGACGTTTTAGGGGGTTAACTATAATTAGGTTCTTTAGACGGGAAACATTCCGTCGTAAAATCGCCACTTAAACTTTACGAGTAGTATGGTGCAAATGTGTTCAAAGTACGACGCAAATTCCACTGATCTTCTGGTTGATTCTAAGTTGATGCACAAAAATTGGCAACACAACAAAGCATGCGACTGTACGGACAGCATTTGATTATCCTGCAAGCAAGAGACCTACGAAACGTATGAGACTTTCTTGGCTCTCCGCCCTTAACTTTCATTTCAACCCAAGACATCTCGTAAACATTAGCGTTTTTAATGTCCGAACTGTCCGATAAATAAGTCTGAGAAATCTCTGGAGACTGAAACTAGGTGTGTTGTATTTCCAAAACGCGTCTTTATAAGCCTAGTACTATCAATCACTTGCGTTCGCTCTTGAATAATGCTATCAATTAGTGATTTTCTCCAGGATCTCCGGTGACGAAGAGGCCAAATTTCAAGTTCATGCTAGGATGGAAGTCGCGCTCAGCTTTAAAACTCGACTAGCCGGCCTTGTAACGGTACAAGGGCCTAAGGACATCATAACAACCTGTGATTACCATACAGATTTGTCGAGGTGATTTTCGTATTTTTTGTTACATAATTTATCCTCTATCGGGGATAACCAATTAAAATCCAGTGCAGTTACCCAAAAGCATGTATTCATTTTTTGCGACAAACAACCGTTGTGGATCTGCTGGTGAGAAGGGTATCGCTAAAAGAAGACACAATTGTCTAATTTTGTCTCCGGGTTTATTCTCGCGCATGCATGACGTCGCATGTGGTTGCAGCAAACATTTTCCGCACTCTTGGCTGATGTCATAAGACAGCAATGGCATAATGCAAGCAATCACGGCAATAGTCTGATCCTTAAGAAAAACTCCATCTAGATACTGGACATACGTTGTGGCCAATTCAAAATCTTAAATATGACCTCATTCGCTCATTTAGCGCCTCATTCAACAACCACTTTCAAATTTCGACACCCAGCACACATGAACTAAACTGAAGTACGAGAAACCTTCCTAATTCTCTCGGAAGAATAACTCGCACTAACAAGAAAAGTAAATGAATCGAAATACACAATATCCAACACTTACGCGTTTGCCCTAGTTCAGAATAAGTGCATCAGCGGCGTAATTGCTAAGAAGAAACACAAAGGCATAATGTAAAGAGCAATCAAAACTAGCATGAGCGCATGGATTGAGTATGAACTGTGTGACAAAGCGTGGTACCCTATTGTTATCGCCATTTTAGTCTTCGTTTGTGTAAATCCTCTGCAAGGTTTACTGAGTCTCTGTCTCATGCTTGTTTCAGTTGTTTCCTTTTACAGGACTATCGCTGGAACCCCTACTCCGGAAGAACATAGTCCCCTAGTGTCTCCACGTTGCCCAAAGTTGGTTCACGAGTGCAACGGGTAATCAAGTGAAAACGGTCAGCGTGTATGTTACAATATATTATTGAAACTTCCACTAGTAAGTTCAACGTGTCAAATATCCGTCAGCTCTTTAGGCGGAGATTAGTATGTGAGGTTTCTATTTCATTTTCAAATTAACTGATGTTCTGAAAACATAAGGAATAGCTATGTGTTCCGAAAATGTCGTTTAAAACTAAGTTAAGTATTTTGGCCATGAATGAGTAATAATATCTGTACAAAACTGTTAAACATCGAGTAAAATATCCCACACAACCAGTCTGTGTCTTACCTAACGAGTAGATTGAACCTGAGCAATCACATGAACTGGAAACGCAGAAAGAAACGCCAGAATCAGGATCGACCATCACAACAAGGTGGCTAAACGATTGGTGATGTAAGTCAGCACACTAACGCACACGTAAGTATGGGGGCGACAAAACGTACAGTGAGTGACATACACACCGTGATCCTTCGAACACAAAAAATAGACAATGCTGACCGAGTTTGTTATACGAGACCTATTTCCTACCGTAAAATAGAGGACTATGTTGACAATGATTTAGACCAAACAAGGTGCACCCATGTTGAAGAGACTAGAAAGGCAGTAGTTATACAGAAGAGTGTTACGTTCACGGAATTGTGTTATCATTAAGATAAACGACCAGAATACGGTATTCGTGAGTAATCCCACGGATAAAATTACGAAGGTGAATACAAAAAGAATTTCAGTAACTGATGTTCCCCACGTACGAAGTTGTCGACGACGTCCGTCCCACTCTGGAACAATTATTGTATTCAACCGAATATTTAGCCTATGCACGGCTGAAACAAATCATCTGCTTCAGCTGGATACACGAAGTATTTTTAAGCCGCTCACACTATTGGTTGAGAGCAGCATTATTGAATCATGTTTGAGTGCAATAGTGACGAGGTCTAACTCAATGAGCACACAACAGTTTTCAAAACTAAAACAAACCAGTTTCCCAAACACGATTACAGCTAACCACTCTGTCAAACGTAATTGGATTCTAGCAGGATCATCAAGAAAATACATCGTGTTATCTTGTAGATCATAGGCGCTTTGTTTAATTACCGTAGTTTCGTGTGCGTCGATGAAAAGCAGTTCAGGAATTAGCAAGTACGGCTTCCATGGTATACTTCATAGATTACGTGACAGACTGAACACCCGTAGATCGCTGAGCTATCCGCCTACATAAGCTTGCAACTTAAAGAGGAAGCTACTGAGTCAAATATTCTACAGGATTGTTGTGGAAGGACATCGTCTGAACTGCCCTCTTTTGTAGGGCACGCCAAGCAGGTGCCTTGTGTTTGGTGCGTACGAACAATCATCCCCATTTTCAATAAAAATGCATGACAAAAACAGGGGCGGTGGCCTATTCTCCAGCAATTAAGACTATCATGGACCCAATATTAGTGCGGCATTCTAAACACGGAAAACCGAAAATAAGGGAAGTGACCTGGTTCCTGAGATGGCCAGATATATGTTCAATTTATTTTAGCTATATGATAGACGCTGGAGCACCGGCACCACTACTATCATAAAAATGCCTTGATTTATACTGCTACCTTGACAAGGTGGTCAGGCTTGTGTGTTGTTTTGATCCGGCGGGCTATGCTGACCAGGACTCAGGTCCTTCCAGATGCAACCTTGTTATACGAGCCAAAGGGGAGCAGTCAGACGGAAGGCAGTTACATTCATAAGATTGTACGTCGCACTACCGACCGCGTAGGAGTGCTTAGGTAGCGAGGCACGATCCTACGGGCATACGACAGAACTATTTTTATAGTTGCTGCATTGCTGTCTACCGTATCAGGAAGAAAGGGGTTAGAAAAAGTACTCTCAAACGAAGCAATCCGATTGCACAACGGTTGACCGTGACCGCCGGCGTATTATCCAATACGGTCGAAAACCATTATTCATGACATTCTTCATCCAACACGACTTCCTCCTACTGTTTTGCCCCCCCATCTTTTCTGTCTTTCATGTGCTAGCGGGTGATGATTGTTTTCTGAGGACAAGACAACTGGTAAACATTGGTGCCTTCAACGTCTGCACTCTCCCGTACATCGGTCAACAAACTGCTCTGACAAGTACCGTCTCACTACTGAAGCTTAGTGTGTGCTGCGTGTCTGTGAGGCGTCTACGATTCCGGCACTGCTGCTCAATTGAACTCACCTCTAGATAACTGTCGATCCAAATGATTCTCTTTCAGGGTCTCTGGTGACACCGAAGCTGAATCTTGTGATCAAGCCGGAGTGAGAATCGCACTGAGCCCATGATACAGTAATGTTTGCTCGATTGGATCCCTGTGAACAGCCGCTTATGCGCTGTCAGACCAAATACATCGGTTAAAGTCTGTGAACACAAATCATAAAAACGCTGTA
>JTDE01006484.1:28380-40084 GCA_014338405.1 Paragonimus skrjabini miyazakii
AGTGTGAAGAACGCTTACTAGGAGGCGTTGGCGAATAAGTTGCCCAGTTCAGGTCAGGTGAGGGATCCTAACAAACACTGGGAACAAATTGCTGTAGCTATGAAAACACACTCTGAAGAGGTATGTTCCGAAGAAACTGTTTAGTTACGACAGAAATGGATTTCCGTCACGTCGATAAACCTCATGAACAAGCGTCGCTCGATCCTACCTGATTCTGAATATGATGACGACCATTGAGAACTTAAATGCAAGTTGACTGAAAGCTTGCGCAAAGACCGTGAGCACTACTTGGTCGAACAGTCGAAACAGATGGAAAGAGCCTTTTTTCAAAAAGAGGGCCCGAGGTCTATTTGACAACTATGGAGGCATCAGCCCAGTGTCTGTTGCGTCCGAGTTACTCACTGGCCTCATTAGACCCAGAGGAAGTCAGATGCGTGAAGAACAAACAGGAGTTCGATCCGGTCGAGGGTGTGTTGATCACATGTTTACCATTTGACGGATCTTGGAACATCGGCACTCTTACAGGCAGCCGACAGTCGTAGTCTTTTTAGACCTGAAAGCTGCTTTCGATCCAGATGCTCGTACGGTTTTCTGGAGCAGGGTTAGTTTTACGGATAACTGCATCGGTCATTCATCACTCCTAATTGTATTCGTCAGGCGTGTCCGATTGCGCCCTTCCTCTTCAACTTCATCACGGACGATATTCTGGAGGGTGCGCTTGAGGAGTCCAGTGAATTCGATGTTGTGCATTTTACCGGCGCTAGGTTGATCGGTTTGGAGTATGCGGACGACATTGTCTTACTTAACCCCTCAGCCGAAAACATGCAGACCATGCTGAATAAGGTGAATGATTGGACTGGTGTGTATGGAATGCGCTTCACACCATCACAGTGCAGTGTTTCCTCAAGACTGGGGCATTTCCACCCCTACTTTCTTCATTGCAGATAATCCGCTTGAGACTGTGGACAATTTCACATACTTGGGTGGCACTATCTCATCAGCCTGTAATATTGCTGAGGAGATATCAGTGAGGATAACAAAGACACAAGTTGCTTTCGCCAGCCTGCGTCATTGGTGGCATCGGAAACACGTTCGGTCGTCCCTGAGAAGTGTATAATGCTTGTGTACGTTCTGTTTTGCTCGATAGTTCGGAAACGCAGCCGGTCCGCAAGGAAGACATCAACAGGCTTACTGTGTTCGAACATCAATGTCTCCGCCAATAAGCCCACATTAAATGGACTGATCACGTGAACAATGTGACCGTTCGCCGGCGCGTATTCCGGTACGCTCAACTATTCACGTTGCAAAGCTTGCGATGGCTAGGTCACGTATTCCGTATGCCAGCTGAGCGTTTACCGTACTGGGCATTATATATTGAGACCGACAACAGTTGGGTGAAACCACATAGCGGCCAAGCGAAAATGTGGTCACGAAATACGGAGACCTTGTCTGCCCCACTGTGCAAAGTGGGTAGGTGTCGCCCGCCTAGATGGAGTTCTCGTGCTCACTCAAACCGCTGATTAGAAACGCCATCCGAGATGGCGGCGTGTCGTAGTCTATGGCGTACCTGCATCTACACCAACTCTACTTCTTCCACTTAGTCTTCTTTTATTAACTTGCAATCTTCTTAGTAACGTTTTCTTTTAGGATATTCCACGCCATTGTTTAGGTGAGCGGTGGCCCGAGTCACAGTACCTTTTGGTCAGGCTCATCGTTGCTGTGATGATGATGACCATAAAATAGCCCTGGTAGATCCACACTGATCTGATCACCGGAATGTCTTTTCAAACTACTCTCATCTTAAAGAAGTACCCGCAAACCACCAATGTACCGAAATTTTTGTATGCCTTTTTGAACGCAAAACACTATCCGGACCGTTCGTCCCAGTGTTCAACAAATGTGTCCCATCTGCTATGACCTTTCAGACATGAGAGACGTTAATCTGAATAGTGCACTCAGATGCAGGTTTCGCCTTGGGGCTTTTTATACGTGAAAAAGTGACCAACATTAGGTTCGTGCAGATCATTAATTGACTCTTCCATAGATGACTTACGTGACCGAGTGATCAATCAGTCAGCGGATTAGGGTAGAAATGATAGCTCACGGTTAAGATGAGTCGCTTTTTGGAACACAGACTAGTGGCTGAACAACGCTGACTACATTTGACTGCAGCTTTCGCTTTCAGACCAGTTTTGCTTGCTATGCTTCTAACAAAGATCCGATTTATGACAGACTGTGGTCAACACTACTACAACATAAACCATAAAGTTGGGGTACATCTTTTAACTAGAAGTTTCCGGCGCCCTGATAATTGCACTTTTTCAAAGAATCTCGGTAACAACACGTTGTTTCTGAACGCATCTTCTGGACCTGAGTGGATTTACTGGCTTAGAATGGAACGATTCGATACAGAGCCACCTATGTACAAGATTGAACACATGGATTTGCACATTTTTCTTAATAACGTTTCATCCTCACCATCCTTATTAGCGTCAAATGGTTGGAACGAATGATACTCAGTTTCCAGAAAAGTAAACAGTTTCCCAAGCCATTACAATCCAGGAGAGTCCTTTTACTTCACTACACCGTCGGATTACCCTAGACAGTGTCGTTGTTGCTTCCACAGCAGGTAAGAATCGAACGACTTTTATTTTCCAACTATTGCGGAAATAAAGGGATTAGTAATTTTTAATTTGGCTCACAACTCTGTTTCAACAAACCACCATATACGAGTGCTAAACGTAAAACGGAGATTTGGGAGCACTAGTACATTTTAAAGCAAACAGTCTCAGTAACCGGCACAGTGATCAACATCCCTCCCATCACAAAGGAGAAGCGTGCCAGAATGTTTACAAGGGCAACAGCACGCAAAATCTTTTTGCTGTCCGATGGTCATAAACCGATAATCACTTGGCCGGCGCTGAAGGATTCGGAATTTTCGAGCCCAGTCGGAAGAAATCAATGCTGAGTGCTTGGTCCGACATATTCTGCCCGGTTTCAGATGATGAACACGATCGTGCATAAATAAGTCGTTCAAATGGGCAGGTGGCACAACCGATTTGATCAGAAACAGTACCACGCAAAGTAATACAACGTAACTAATGTAATCGTCATTCTTGGTCCAAAATAAGCAAAGGAACGCCGTAAGGACCAATCAAATGGTGATCTGGTAGCAAACACAAGAACCATCAGCTTTTAGCAAAAATTTACGCAGACACCTTAATGAAACAAAGCATCCCCGTGACCGACCATTCCACACGTAAAGGTGCTGAAAGGAAGTTCCAAATAAAGTAGTGCGTGCAATGAGACGAGAACTGATCTACTTGTGTTTGCACCAAAGGCAACCAACCAAACTGGAGAAACTTCAAACCAGGAATGTCCGCTCTCTTACGAAACTTGACAGAACAAAGTCCACGTATAAGTTAAACATAAAACATCAACACGATGTAACACGATTGGCAAAATCGCAGCAACAACAGGCGTCAAATAGAGCCATGTAAAAACGGTCGATAACCAGGCGAATTCCATCCATTGTTCAGAAAAAGAACGAAGCAATTTTTACTCATTATCTGGTTTTCTCTAAAGCACTGTTCAGAAGAACCGAAGTAACTTGAGGTCTGAAGCTATATCAAGAACCAGGAAATATCTCGCCTATTATTTGATGCAAAAACGTAAAAATGAACTAAATACAGCGAAGATGAGAGTAAACCTGACAAAACGACGTTCACAGTGGGAATAATCAAACGCGTCGGAACCTGCTCTGAAGTATGAAAAGCGGAATGTTCGCAACACACGATAAACAACATGGCTAACGAAATCACAGTGACAGAATTATAGGTTACTATTTCTCCGATCTCACAAAGGGTATGGTCTCACGTGGCTGAAAGCTCTTCGTGTTTCAAATCGAACAAAGTTTAAACATCAGCTGAGAGGTAAGCGATACAGGCATGCGAATTCAACACAATCGTCATCCGGCCTCCTATAAACTCAACAACTGCACTTAACAGACACCATAATTTCCACCAACATCTAGGGAATCAAAGGTATCACCCACCGCTAATAGTAACACACACAGGGTTTTCAGGTATGTCATCCAGAGTGATTACACCACCAAATCTCGTTGGATCTATCCACATTGAGAGAGAAAATAAAACCCGGAATAGCAACCACAACAACGAAGTTGAATGTTACTAATTATGAGTTTGAACTACGGAATAAGTTGTTCCTGGATTTTAGGCCGCAATGCCCTCATTGTAATGCGACATATTACATAGTTCCCTGTAGGCTAAGGGAAAATAAGACTGTCTACAACAATATGATAGGAATCCGAAAAACCTTAGTTCCAACCCGTTACTATAAAGGAAGATTACTAACTAATGTGTGCATACAATCAGAATTCGTTTTGTACTAGTCACTGGTATTCATCAGTCAAGCGAATGACAACTATTTGTGAGTCAAATAGACACTTCCTGAAACGTTCAGGGAAGAAATGGATGATCACCATGCTGCACCGGGTCGTCACAAGCCACATGGTGAAACGCAACACATACTACGTCAAATTCAAAGCTGTTGAGACTGTGGTGTAGGTGTGCCCTGAGCAGTACAAACAAACTGTCAGACATCACTCCACTCTATCCCATCGTGGGTTATAAAGAACCAGTAATAACAAGGACGTGACCATTTTAAAAAGGAGCTGAAAACAGACGATTGCGATTATGTACGTACGATTCGACAGGGATATGCACAACAAAGGCCAGAATTCTTGATTAAAGAACTCAGTCTCTCGGCCGTTTGGCCTCCGGTTCGCCTTCGTTCAATGCTGGTGGAGGTGGTGGTGGTGGTGGCAATGGCATTCCAGGCGGAGGTGGGGGTGGTTGCATAAAACTTGGAGGCATGGGCATTCCGGATATCGGCGGCGGTGGTATACCAGGTGGAAACATAGTTGGCGGTAACGGAAGCGCAGTACCGCCCATCATCATCAGCCCTGAAGTGGGAGGTGGGTTGGACAGGTCAATAGTTGTGTGAGGTGGGGGTTGTAGCATCATACCCGGCGGGAAGGTGGATATTGGATTGGGGGTGCCAGTTTGAGGACCAATCTTATCACGAGCAGCCTCCAAATTTCTTTGAAAATCTAACAGTTCCTGTTTGTCCTTAGCTGTCACAGCCTCGATTGTGCGCTTGACCACCAGATCTGAGGATGCAGCATGTCCGTCCCATATAAGTTTGTCTGATTTCACTTGTTCTTGTTCCCCAAGCTTTTTGCCTATTTGAATCTCATCCACACCAATGCCGAAGATGTCCGTCCGTCGCTCAGCAAGCTGTTTCAAACTGCTGTCTATGAGGTTCCCAGCAGCATACACTTGATCTTGCTCTTTTTTCTCACGAATCTCACGATCTCTCTGTTCTACCCACTTGGGATCGAGTAATCCGACACGAATGTGTTTTGGTGCTTGGTTGGCAGGAATCTTCTCACCGGTGAATGGAGAGACCAACAACACCGAATCTTCGGACTTCGTGAGTCGTGTTGTTTTGGGGTCATAATCATGCCTTATAATGACCTGGTCTGTGGTAGGCGGTATGGTTTTCGCTGGCTGCTTGACCGGAGCGGCCTCCGAAGGAGACGGTGGAGAAAGCTCATCATCAGATAACTCCATATCATCCCCTTCAGCTAGTTCCAAAGGTGCAGGAGGAGGTGATTTGGACGAAATGGAGTCAACCTTCTGCGGCTGGTTAAGTTTTGGTGGACAGCTTAACTGTGACGGAGTCGTTGTCACAGCAGAGGGTTCTACAGGTTCCGGTTCAGAACCACCCTGTTCTTCGTCATCGCTACCTTCGTAACCACCGTCATCATCTTCATCCTCTTCGTCCTCGTCCAAATCAGTAGGCATCAAACCAAGTGATCCTGGTGGCGGTGGCGGGGCAACAGTTTTCGCCGGCATCTGCATGCCACGTTCTTCAGCAAGCATGCGTGCACCAACTTCATCAGGAGTAGTAGGAAGTGGAAAGTTTCCAGTCTCATTCGGTTGAAAGTCCACCGTTTCTACCACAACAAAATCATGCCAGTCAATCAGAGCATAAGCGACTCGCTCGCGTTCCGCCGCTTCTTCTTCCCGTTTACGTTGCCGCTCCTGATATTTCTGCCACTCGACACGATACTTGACATCATCTAACAAACGTTTCGGGTGTTCCAGTTCGTCTTCCAATTTGGATGTGATATCTTTGGGTGGTATCAGTATCTTTGTATACTGTTCGACCAGTTTGGTAAAGTAGCCAAACATAGTGTGCTGGGCACGAAGAAAGTCAAACTGGTAATTACGCTGCTCCCGGTTCATCAGTTGGGTAAGAAACTGTCGCCCATTTCTAGCAACGAACTGAGCAGTCAGTTTGATTATATCAATATCCAATGCATTGATTGACGGTGGATCGTATATAAATTCGAATTCTGTGGGTGGTTCTTTGGGAATAAATGTCTCCTGGATCGCCTTCGGTGTATCTTGACCAAGACGAGCAGCACTGGGTGTTGTAAGCTTGAGACCAGCTGGTTCTGGTAGTTTTCCTTCAGCAAATTCACGAACTTTGTGCTGGTAATAGGCATGGTAGGGGTCCACAGGATTCAGAAAGTTAAACTTAGGATTGTTTATTTCATTTTGGCGAATTCGCGATTCGAAATCCGGTCCATTTCTGGCAACGAAACTCGCTGTCTTGTCCACAATATTGCGAACTTCCGGGGGTGGGTATATGATGCCTATCTTCGGTTGAATAGGCTTATCGCTCTGTGGTTGTTCAACCAAAGCCATGACTGAAAACAAAACAAAACAACAGTCATTACACGAAACATAAATAAAACTACATATATATATGTATGCACAACTTCATTATCTAGCAGTAAAATTACGTAATCATAGCGATCTTGCAGCAGCACTTTGCACTTTAAGCCTTCAAAGCGCATTCTGAAGTATTTAGCAGAAGGTGCAATGGCTTTTAGTGTTTTGTGCTGCTTGGAAATTGTCAAACAGCAACACCTTGTCATCAGCATAATCAACGTCCTTCAGTCTTCAACCAATTAGGAGGTCCATGCCGGCATCTTGTGTGTCGCAGACATTCCTCTATTATTCCGTCTACGACTACATTAAACGAAAACGGTGAAAGTGGACAGCCTTGACGTACGCCGCTCATGGTGTTGAAACTGTCAGACAGTTAATCGTAAACCCTAACCTGAGCTGAAGTATACAAATAGTGCGCCGACACTATGTTCACATACTTGGTCAATACATCTCTACGATTAAGTTATTCCCAAAGTATAGATCGACTCACTCAATCGAATACAACTTTATAGTCGAGAAATATAGTAATCGTCGGCCGAAGGTATAAATGACGGTGTTTCAAAATCTAGCGAATAGTAAATATTTGATCAACACATTCCCGTCCAAGACGAGACCGTGCATTTTTTTTCTCTAATGTCTACCATCCAAGTTGCAGTGAGTCGATAAAGTAAAATGGATGCCAGAACCCTAGTTATGACAGGCGTCAAGTTAATTACCCGTATGATTTTCGCAACAGTCCTGAACGCCTTTCCTGAATACGGGGACTATTAAGAAGTGCCCCCCAGCACAGTGGAGTGATCTCCCTGTTCCACACAAGTGGAAACAACTGAGTCAAGGCCTCTACTAACGCCGCCTCATCTTCTTTGAAAAGTGTGGAACTAGATCACCTGGGCCAGCAATCCTATTGCGTTTGAGAGCCGGAATGCGATTGCGAACCGCAGTCTCAGTGGGTGGTCCCAAATCTACTGACCTATAACTAACAATAATTTGGGATGGAGGATACTAAGTCTGATGCGGAGAACAAGGGCACCTAGTACAGTAATGATGCACACGACGTCTAGAACCAGGACTGGCCAAAAATAATTTATGCTCAGCGCATAGTTACAACAACCGCCCATCCTTACCTAAAAAAAATGTGGTGCCAACCCAAGTCTACCACTTAAACAAGAATCGGCTTCACCAAGGCGACCGACCTAGATGTTCATATCTCTGGCCAAAATGAACATGTAGTAGCTATGCTGGCTTAAGGAGAGTTGCCAGATCCGAGCAAAAGGCATCCTTCACAATGACATCACTTCAGTCAGTTGAAGCATAAACAAACATAAAGAAAGTTGGATGTAATGGAACTTCCCAAGAGAACAGCATAAAGTCTACCGCTAACAGGAATCCAATTTACCAGCGCGGTTATGGCCATCGTGGTAAGTATAGCTACTTCAGCGTGAGCGGTAACGGCGGCCCTGGAATTACCAGAAGTGCACAACCAGTATCAGGTAGATAATGCGGATGCCGCTAGTTTCATATGCTGAATAACACCGTGAATTCTATAATCTGAAATGCAACAGATATCGGCACCCAACGAGTTTAACGTTCGTGCACCAGTGGTCTGTTGACCTATCTGTTTTAGAGTGCGAACGTTGAACGCACCCTAACTTTGCATTGTTAGCCTGATCAAAAGACTAGAAAGGCCTGGGCTGGGAAGTAATAGATGGAACTTAACGATACAGTGTTGCTGTGGTTAGCTATATGTATTGTGAGACATGCAGAGTTACCATTAGAAAAGCAGGTTACGAAGGGTCTGAGAATTAAACTGGATGTGACGGTGGGGTAGGAGTCAGAAGCAACGTAGTTAAGCCAGTACACCTTGCTGTATACAGCAGATAGGGAGACCCGGTGTATAATGCGAGACGGCCGATGCAATATGGAATTGCTGTTGTTGCGAACATTCACTAATTTATACGGAATGAAACCACTAAGAAGCCAAGATCTAAACAAGAGGACGATGAGAATTGTTAACTGAAGCATTTGACTCAGAAGTCTGTACTACGAAGCACCAGGTTGGTAGCGGTATGCCAGAACTAGTATCACTTCTTTCACAGTAATGTGCCAGACATTTTCACAAGTCCAATCGCCAGAACTCCACTTACTAGCCTGTCGCATACATCATCATCATCATCAGCTTCGAGGCGTAACCGTGTGTATTATGACTTGAATTACTGTTGGTCCTGACAATGTTCTGCAAAGTAACAGAGTAATAAACAGGTACAGATGTGGAGCGAAAAAAAGAACAGACAGAAAACAAACAAACAAAAGCAGTTGAGTTTCGCAAGAAGAAAGAACCAACAGGCTTGCGAACGCAGACTTGCCAATGACCGCGACATTCCCATGACAGAGAGTGTTTCCGAATAATAGTGCGGATGGTCGCAAACTTCCAAACCAGATAGACGACACCCGCCAACCTTGCTCATCTGAATGGTCAAGGCTGTCACGGCCCGTGACCACAGCAGCTCCCGGTCGCCTTGCGTTTCCTTCCAAACATCGGTGGCTACACTGAACAATGCACATTGTAACAGACGCCCCGTCGGCGTACGGATTACGTGGCCATAGCAACGCAGACTGCATCGTCACTATATCGGTTACTGACCGTGAATTTTCACATTTTCCAAATAGGCGCCGACGGACTGTCACATTGCTAACAAGGTAACCCCACTTGATATGTCCTAACTAGCATGGACAACGATAATCGAATACCGAGAGTTTATATGCATCCTCCGCATGAGTGGGTCAGGTCTGTGATTCACAGAGCACAACTGAGCGCACGCATGCATTGTAAAATTTATCTTCAATCGACAAATAGACGTCATTGCGACGTAACAAAAGACGGGGGCTGGCGAATGCATTAAGTGCTGTCGCTATCTTCGTGGACACCTTGTCAGCAATGTTATACGCTAACAAGACAACACTACCCAGACAGGTGACGCGATCGACAGTCTTCAGCAGCGTGCCTACAATAACAGACAGGGTCAATGCCAGTCCAATCTTATGCCAATACTTTGAGAATGTAAAGTGTATATCATACAGAGCAGCAATACTATTTGCCGGTTTGGCTTGGCTTACATGTCCACTGCAAAATACCTACGTAAAGCATCACCATCAGTATGCCTAATACCAGTCAGCTTACTACTCCACAGCAGGTCCACTCTAAGATTCTCAGAACCTCTGAGTGTTCACTCCAGAATAGCATCCGTCACAGTTGGAAAGGAAGAGAGATGACATCCCTGTGGAACGTCATTTTACGATGAGAACGCCTGAGATAGCTGCCCAAAAGTTGCGCACTTCGCGTTCAGAGTGAAGACACAATGGAAAAATTTACATGCTTTTATGGGACTTCTATGCCATCGGAAACAGTCCCGGGAAACATACCGAACAACCGAATCAAAAGCAGCCTTCGGAACCAAAAATACAATGACAATCAGTTGAGAAGAAGACTGACGATGCTTCAGTGTCTGTCACAAGATACGATACACCCATGGCCAAGCCGAAAACCCGTCTGCTCTCTCTGGTTCCGCGTGCTTCAGGAGCCTCTGCATTATGAGACTCATGAATATCCTAGATGCAACAGATACAAGATTAATACTTATGTGGCTGTCACATGATATCCTGGCGCCTTTTCTGAAGATGGAAATGGCTTTTGATAAGCATTTGACATGAGGAAACCTCTTCAGTATTTCACAAGAAAACAGTGTGAGGAGTTAATACAACCTTTCAACAACATCTTTGGAAAATGCTAGAGAAAAGTCTAAACTGAAGGCCTTATTAAGTTTCAGTATTTTGGACTCCATAAGCGATTCGTGTTGTGCCGGAGGAAAGTTTGAAGTGCTGCAACTAACCACAGTCTCCATCGTCCGCAGCTGACTGAGCTGGCCCAGACCAACTGTATTATTCCCTAAAGTGTTCAACCCATCCGTAAAGTCGTCCCGACAGGCTGTAAATATACGTTCACATGTAATCGCAATAACGCTTAATCGGCGATCAACGTAACCACGAATCAGGCGAAATAACAGTCAATTATTCTGTGATAGCAATGTTTTCTACATTTTCTTAACTTGTTTAGCGAAGTAAGCCTCACGGTCCTTACGCAGACTCTTCATAAGTTTGCGATTCAGTTTCCAACGGATTTGTCAAATTTTGAGCGAAGAGAGATCTGCAGGCGCTGGCTCATAAGTTCTGCTGAATCGGCAGGAATTCACTTCTTTCATATTTGCAGTCATTCATAACAACCATGATCCTGATCAAAAGGTACTGTGGCTCGGGCCGCCGCTCGCCTCAACTGTGACGTGGAATATCCTGGAAGAAAATGTTACTAAGAAGGCTGAACATTATTAAAACAAGACTAAGCGGAAGAAGTAGAAATGGTGTGGATGCAGGTACGACATTGACTGCAACACATATTGTCATCTCGGATAACGTCTCTAACCAGCGGTTTGAGTGATCACGAGGACCCCATCCAGGCAGGCGACACCTACCCACTTTGCTTAATGGAGCAGTCAAGGTCTTTATATTTTGTGACCACGTTGTTGCCTAACCACCACGCGGTTTTCCCTAACTGTCACCATATAATACCCGGTACGGTAAACGATCAGATGACATACGGAGTACGTGAGCATACAATGATCTCAACAGATTCACGTATTTCCCTGGTACTTCCTTGCGAAGGAGAAAGCTCCAGAGAATGTCACGATCACCTGAGTCGAAAGCAGCCTTCAGGTCCAAAAAGACCACGACTGTCGACTGTCTGTAACAGTGCCGATGTTCCAAGATCCATCGCAGGGTAAAAAATATGATCAACACACCCTCGACCGGATCGGAATCCTGCCAGTTTT
>JTDE01006485.1:0-16030 GCA_014338405.1 Paragonimus skrjabini miyazakii
AACTACTTGGACGGATATTACCCGCAACATTCTTACGTAAAGTTTGCTGGCCATAAGGGATGCTGGAATAACAGCCCTACGCAATAGACCTGACAAACGTCGTGAGCACAGCCCATCGGAATAAAATGTCCAGATAACTCAGTTCCGATGTGAACTGGCGGACGTCCGTGCCAACATCCTGAGTGTCACGTCATCGTCCAAAATTCCTCTGGCGCGGGTCTGTAACAGTTCAGCACCCCGCGCTAAACCCGATGGCTCGATCCTAGCCATCCACTCGCCCCACATCCGGTCAGGAGACCACGTGTTAACTGGCTCACTCACTCACGTATCCCTGGCCTATTCACATGCTCACAGATACATCACGCGCTCCACAGGCCAGCGCGTGATTCAACAGGCTCTGTCCACTCTGCACACACAGGCTCCGCTTGGCGTAATTCATCTTCACTCATCCGACAGACAGTGACGTCTTCTCCCCTCAACACGGCGAGAGGCAAGATCACATGCACGCACGCACGCGCGCACCGACTGAGCCAACTCACGCGCGTTAACCTACAGGCACATAACGCACGCATCTGAAGGCGACTAAACTCGCAAGAGGCACAACACAACTTCTGACGCCTCGTCTCGGATGGTGAACAAGTCAGCAACGCGCAAAGCCAACGGACCCGAGGAAGTGAGCTACAACACAGCTGTACCGCTCCACATCGCATCCACGTGATCCTATGCCAACAAAATTGCCTACACACAGCATGCACCTTGTTAATGCTATCCACACTACTATCCACACAGACATAGTTTTGTACTGTACGTGAGTTTCCCGGCTTGTCTATGTTCTAATAATCTTCCTGTTTGTGCCTATTTGTGTCATACACATTACTGCCCGTCTTTTGTTATATGTAGTAAGTGTTAGGCCGTAGTCATTATCCATAGCCCACACCATTGCCCTACGTAACAGGTTCGATCACCGTCCAAACTGGAAGGTAGCGGTCCTTTTTGGTAACATCAGAGGTGCGATGAAACCGCCTGACAACGCAGATCACCATGTTGCCGTCGCGGCAAATCCTTCAAACTAAAAAGCTGTCACGTTTTAATGACGACAACCACATGCTAGTCAATGAGCAGCCGTATATTGCCTGTAGAAGATTTGACCTCCTGAATGAACTTCGTAGTAACTAGAACGGAGGTAAGTGTAATCGTGTATTCGGCAACGAACCTGTTTTGAGCTTGAAACGATATGTCCACCAGAACTTTTGAACTTCAACTTCTGAATCTAAACCGTCGTCTTTGTCGTAGGTTTCGCCGGTTTTTCCTTGCAGCTAACACTCTTTCCCCTTTCCCTCACTGGTGTCTGTCTTTTCCGACATATCGACATGTTAGTTGACGTCCATTGCGCTCAATTGACCTCCCCACGAAATTCGACATTTGAAGCGAACCATCAGAGACGACTGTGATCAGTCGAATTGTATCCGACCCCGTAGTTTTCGAACCTCACGGGATGCCCTCATCTGAACTCCCTCAGCTGACCCAACCCGCTAGTGAACTACCGGCCGTGACAACCAATGTTGTGCGTCGAAATGTTGCACCAGGGCCGCCAGTTCACAGTCATTCACGTTATTTGGCTTACTATAAGCCGAGTATCGTCCGAGCTGTGTTTGAGCATATGCCTCGGCTCAACATTATCCGTCTGTCTAATATCCCATTGGTGTTGTCGTTGTACATGGTGTTCAAAAAGATAGGAGACAACTGGCACGCGTGCGGCGACCATCGGGCATTAAACAACACAACCGCTCCGATTAAATATTAAATTCACCGTATTCAAGACTTGACGACAAACCTGTCGGAAAGCAACTGTCCACAAAAATCGACCAGGTACGCGATTATAACCAGGGTTCCGTAGCCCATCGAAGACATCTCGATGACAGCAATCATACACCCGTTCGGGATTTTCGAAGGTTTACGCATGCTGTTTGATCTTAGAAGTGCTACCCAGGATCTCCAGTCTTTTGTTCACGATGTGTGTCTTAGGCTGGACATTGTTTACCCCTGCTTGGATGATATATTGGCCGATAGCTCATCAAAGCAATAAAATTTCGCTCACTTGAGTTCATTGTTCGTCCTTTTTTCGCGTAATGGGGTGACAGTACACTTGGTTAAGTGTATCGTGTGAACTTCTGGAACAACGGTATATCTATAGGCGAGATTGAACCTCTCTCCGATAAAATGTAGGCAATAGTATACCACCCAGAGTTCACGTCTTTCAGAAAACTTCGCCGTTCCGATGGATTTGTGAAGTTTCATCACCGTTTCACTCTGGTCGTGACCATCTAATGAAGTGGCCCACCGACCTACCTAGATGTGAAGTACGGTCATTTTCATTCATAGTTGTACAGTGTGCCGTTGCTGAGTCAAAAAAATCTATTGTAAGACGTAACATCGCTGTCATCCTGCGCTGGAATCTGTTCAATTCTTCTCCAGATTTTAGAGCTCCCCGTTCTCTCTCGTCCATACTGAATTATTTCAACATTTTTTGACTGAAGTTACGTCAAATAACGGGAAAATCTTTCAAAGATGCATTTGCACGTATTTTCCTGCATGACCATGAAATACTTTAAACGTCGTCTAACCTTGAAAATAGTAAATTAATGTAAACTCTCGTCTTTTGGACCAAATCTGTGGAACAGGCGAACTAACTTCTTTCCTGGTGTGCACATCAAATTTTTGTAAACCATGCCCCTTTCCCCCTCTGACTACGCTTTTTCTTGTCGACAGATTTCATGGTTGTCTTGTTATATATCCATTTGTTGCTTCGCACTGCATGTAATTATCCGTCATGATAGCGTATACCCGAGCGGGTTTCTCACAAATGCGTTGAGAAATATATATTATTGTTATTATTAATCCCATCATGCTAACTACGGATGCGTCTGACTTGGCTGTAGAAGCGGCCCTACAACGGCAAATTAGTGACGAATGGTGTCTGCTGACTTTGTTCTTCAACCGTTTACCATCAAAGAAGTCGCGGTATGGTGTTCTTGGAAAAGAATTGTTATCGACATTTTTCTGTATAGCTATTTCTGACGTGTTCTGAATGCAGAACTCTCATCGCCTTCAGAAATCATAAGACGCCAATGTACGCCTTACGCTTGACATCTGACTGGTACCTACCCGTAGAGACCCGGAATCTGGATCATATTGCTCAGTTCACGACCATCATACGTCACATTTCAGATACCTCGAACGGAGTCACCGATATTCTTCCACGTATCAGTGATCCAACTAGCGCGGCACTGAGCTCAATCGTTTTGGCGGCGATCGTCGTGCCACAGATCAGTGAGCAGAGAACAGAAAAATCCGCCAGTCACGAGTCTTCTAGTTAGAACGTGTCCGCACGTATCCACCCAAGGGGGTGTTTATTCGTGAAACTGCACAAAATATCCCTCGACCGGATTATTCCTTTGACTTTCCGCCGCCGAACTTTTTACACGTTGAGCAACATACGCAACTGACGAAGTTCTGCGCGGAAGAGCGTTCAGTCGCATATTTGGGCGTTTCCAACTGGCTCCCGCCCCGATCAGTATAATTCAACATTTTTTGGAAGATATTTACATCAATTGTTGGTGAAAATCATCCAACTGTTCATCGGAATGTCTTCCCAGACACGACCTCAAATTAAGCGAAATTTCAACGTGCGATCGAAACCAGCAGGCGCGCACAGGTTGAATTTGAATTGTGACAGTGTGCAACTGTGTCATTGGGGCCGCTCAAGCTTTCGCTTGTTGAAGTCCTGTGTATCGCTTACTAGGCCCTCGGCTCATGCTTGTTTGGGTTGTCTTCTTTTTACAGGCCTGTTGCTAGAACACCTATTTCGAATGAACTCCGTTCCCCGGTGTCTCAACGTCGCCCTAAATTTAGTCCACGACTACAGTAAAAAATCAAATGGTGCAACCTCGCACCATTTAGACAAAATCTGTCGAACATGCGAAATGTTTTCTCTCCAAGTGCATGCGTCAAAACCATCTAGAATACAATTCCTACTTCCCTGATCACGCTACTTATATTGGTGGATATCAACATTCATCACATCGTATAATAATTATTTTAAGGCTTGTAAACTGATAGATAAATAGTTTATATTTCTCGATACATTTGTGAGAGATGCTTGGATGTGCGCGATCATGACAGATAGTCACAGGCGGCACAAAGCAACGGGTGATTACATAATTGGACGTACATGAAATCTGTTAGCAAAAGAAAGCGTAAGCAGAGAGAAAAGGGTTGCGGTTTACGGATGTTCGTTGCATGCGCCACGGAAGCAGACACCACGTTTGTTCCAGGGATTTATTCAAAAATATAGAATGTTACATTAGTTTACCGTTTTCAGGGTCATTTAGAGAACGATGCTTCAAATATTTCAGGGTTACGCTGGAGTAGGTGGAAGTCTGTCGTATACAGGTTTCGATGTGTTTTCCCACCTAGCCAACCTCGAAACACCTATAATGAATTCTGTCAACAAGCAACATTGTCAAAAATAGATGTCTTGTGTTTCGAGTATACTGGATGTGAACAGCCGGTGAGGTCACACTTTTCCAATAATGAGCACGACATATAAAAGATATTGTAAGCTAGCCATTCATTATCTACGTGGTAGGTTGGAGTCGCACTTTGTTGTGGATGCACAAAACTGTGGAATTCTGCGAGGACGGCCTACTTTGGACGTGATCAAGGCTACGATCCCAAGAGATCGATTACAACTGCCTGATTTCAAATCCCTGCTCACCCACTATTATCAAACTTCTAAGCTATCGACCCTTAATCATTCTAAGTCGCTTCTGCCTCTGTCCTTCTATCGACTGTAGGGTCAAGATTTGTGGATGGGGTAAAGTGAACCATTTACGCCAATGCCAACGGCTTCAGATAACTGAAGTAGTGTAACATTTTCACAGTCAACACTCTGGTTTACTTCTAAGGAGGAGCTCTGTAAAGAAACTGTATTTATTGCTGACCATATTAAAGTTCCAATTTCTAGTTGTACTCTTTCTGCTACCAACTGTCATATGTGCTTAGACGTTTGTTTGAACCAGAGGGGACACAGACAAGTAACTGCGCGCGCTCAAACGCGTGTCACACGTCAGGCGCCTGCGTAAGGCTCCACTGTATTATCGTTTCGTCTTATTGCTCCTTTGCTCACGTGTCGACATCACGTACCCAAAACACACTCCTTGTTAACCCATTGCGATACTTTCAACCAGTCGTCCTCGATTCGCTTCATCCTCCAGCGTTGACATGACACGTGCCAACGGTTTCAGGTTAACTCTTTCCGTCTTCCATGCGTATGGAGCATTCAAGAATCCAGTAATGAACCACCGTTTAGAAGTGATCGCACGTTACCTGATAGCTGAGCCAGAGCTGAGGATTTCCATCCACATCGTTCCGATGAATTAGCTTCACCCTCTCACACGGTCGAAGGTCTGGAACCGAACGGAATGTAGCACGCATAGCAAAACGAAATGGAGATACACAGCGCGCCACTGTATGACTGTATTAATCTAATGAGTCAGTCACTTGTGACGACACACGTTGTACAACGCCCATAATCAAAGTAAAATAGGATCTGCATCACAGAAGATAATAGCCACAGGTCGACGAGAATCATGCAATAACACAACACAAATAACGGAGCTGCCTCAATACACACCGTGGTGAATATCCGTTTCACGGGAATCGCTTTGAAGTTCGTTCAAAAGACAGAGCGGTCCTTTTGGCGCGAATCCTCGATTTTTAAATATTTTATTAAATTTTAAAATCGGAATTTTAAGCAAATACTTACAGTACATCAGTTGTAATTAAGCGGCGTTAATGGAAAAATTAAAACACATCGAATAAGTTCCAAAAGTATAAGCATGGGGATGGAAACTTTTTCCACCATTTCCGCGATAACAACACGTTATTGAAGTTAGCTCACCTTTTCAAGTCTTATAAATACAATCATTGCCATTTTCGAGATGAAATACGTCATCTTATAGCTTGAGAATGCTTCATTTCGCGGCGTTTCACAGATATGGTCGAAATGGAAATATACGACCATACTTTGTTTGGTTTGCATTTCAACAAAAACACCAACACATTTGACAGTGAAACATGTATGAAAACATTTCCAGCTTCCTTGTCTATAGGGTATTTATACTATTTCTCTTTGTTTGCAAGATTTCATGGAGATACTGGTCGATGAAACGTTGCTCTTAGAAATGGTTGGAAATGACATTATCATATGGTTGTTTCCATCTTCGGTGTATATGGATCGGCGTTAGAAAAGGGTACCTTGTCCCACTCTATCATCTAGAATCTTCAGGAGTAAATTCTACCCACCCTACTGCATTGTTTCTAACTAGATTGAGGTCGCGTGGCGTTCATGCGGAACAATATACGGAAACAGATGAAACCAAGCTGCCTGCCGATCACTGGAAGGTATGCCTGTCAACCGGTCGCACTACGATGTTTAGAACACCATGTATCTATTGCGGTGCGGAATACGTCCAATCAATATGGCAATCAGTGGAATCAAAGATGATGATAATCATTTACCCCAAACGCTTAAAATACAGATTTTTCATCACTTCCCGCATGTGTTTGTTCTCCAAATAGTTCATGGTAAAGGTGGTTCGGAAGGAGCAGCCGCTAGTGTGAACATATACTGCATACTCAGACGCTGCTCATAAATTAAGTCAATCGGGTGGAGCAGCTACTGGTGTAAACGTATACTGCATATGCAGGCGTTATTCATAGCTTAATTGAATGAAGTTGAAACATCTATTATTGTGAACTTATATTGCATACACAGACTTTCATCATAGCTTAAGTGAATCAATTTGAAGAATCTACAAGCGAGAACGCGTCCTGTAGATTGAGACGTTGTTGATAATCTAAGTCAATCGGGTAGAGAAGCTTCTGGTGGGATCGTATACTGCATACGCAGGCGTTATTCACAACTCAAGTGAATGATTTTGAAGCATCTACTAGTGTGTAGGCATTCTCGTACGTTCTTCATAGCTCAAGTTGAACAGGTTCAAGCAGCTACTAATGTGAACCAATACTGCACTTACAAACGTCACTCACAGTTCGTGTAAATCAGGTTGAAGCAGCTACTAATGCGAACCTGTACTGCTTACTAAGGCATTCTTTATTGGCCAGGTCAGCGGGATCATCCTCTGAATGGATCAAAAGCAGCAATGTTTGATAACGAATCCAAGTATATTGTAGTATATACAACTGTTATGTGTGATATGAGGTGAAGGACAGTTTGACGAGTTGGTTCGAGGGATTTCTCTTTCCAGGTATGACTATGAAGCGGTACTTGGCGAACAGCCAGGTTCCTACATTGGCGATAGAATGAAAGTGTAATATGTATACTGCAGCCGGCTTACTCGGACATATCTTCAATATTTTCTGTTTATACAATTCATTACACCGGGAAACTTTGAGGTGGGGATTTAAAGGGTGAAGACTTGCGCATCTTCACCCGGCCAGGCACACGAGTGCAGCCAGCCCGCGCATTTGACAGCATGTTCAGCGACCCCTTAGTATAGCTTAAATTTTTTTGGTATTTTGTCATACAACTTGTCAAGCCCTGTTGAGGTATATTTAGTTGTCTCAATTGTATGTCACTGTAATATCAAACTTAGTCGGTCCACCACTTACTGAATGTCTTACGTTAGTCACTCAACGTCTCCAATAGTACATCACTTATGATACCACTGTTTGCTGTTCGCTTAATGATAAGTTGAATTCCTTTTATTCCGATTACTAAAAGCGCGTTTGCTTATCAGACAATTTTTGTCAGATCACGTTGGCATGCAATATAATATGGTGCAGGAATTTGCCGTTGAATGGCCATTTCCCCCTTGACTTGGCATGCGAGATGTCTGGTTGTTGTGCGCAAAAGCTCAGTGGCAGCCCTCATCCGAATATCCATCGTCTCATCAAGCCAGCGCCTGTGGAATGTTGTTGGCATAGTAACCGTTATCAGTGACAGTAATTTTTCACTGGATGATGTTTTATCGGATAGCCCTGGTAAGTTTGTGTTTCGGAACATCACTGCTTCGTTTCAGCAGGAGACGCTGCTTACAAACCCACGTATGATTGAAGTCGTCTATGGAGATTCCCGACTCAGTTCACCCAAGCCATCGACGTCCAGTGGCTACCTTGTAACATCCGAGGAACGTGCTACTCAAGAGGATAAGAAAAGTGATGAAGATCTGAATGACGGTACGGCGTATTATCATACAACAAGTTATTAATCAGATTACTCACTAATAATCGTGAGCACAGTTAGAAGAACAGCAACAGTGGTTGCGTTTGAAACGGCTCTCGAAGCGAATTTATCATTGACAGCAACCAAAATAATGCCTCACAAGTTCAAGGGGTTGTTGTCCGAATTGCTGATGGATGTCAGAACACTACTGGGAACATCACGTGTATGTGGAAATAGGATAAGTGAAGGAGGTGATTAAGTTCGTTTTTGTTTAAAGGAGTGCATCGAACAGTGGGTCTAAGGACGATGAGATTAACGGTTGAAGTGCGTTCAAATGCAGCTGCATATTGATGAAGTGACACTGTTCAAGAGTTCTTGTCGACAGCTGTGGCCCATACCAGCAATATTGACTGTGCCGAAAATGCCAGTGTTTGTCTTCGGAATATTTTGCGATGATGGCAAACTTGTAAATGTGCACGAATACCTTGCTGATGTTGTCACCGATTTCAGACTGTTTTGAGAGATGAAGTTGTTCTGTCCACTTGCAATGTCTAGGTGGATGTCATGCTGGATTTTATTATTAGTGATGCTTCTACCAGGGCATTTCTCAGGCAAGTTGAGGGCCACATCAGTTAGTATGCCTGTGAGAAGTGCACTGCCTGCCTGTGTACGTGGACATAAAAACGGTATACCCGGACGGGGCTGATAAATGATGTGGAGTTTAGGTGCAGAAGACAGTCCGAACGCCGCATAGGTGATTCACCCCTTGAATTACTGAACATAGACACGATTATATGTTTTCCCTTGGTTTATATCTACATGGTTTATTTGGGACTGCCGAAGATAATCACCGTACTTTGCAGATTGGGACCGTTACAACTGAAAACTCACCTTGGTTTCAACGTGATCAAGAAGGTAAATAGCCGAATTGGCCTTATCCGCTCACAACTGCTAGCTGATTTTCCTCAGAAATGTAGTACTTTCGTAGGCTATAACCGAAGGAAGGCGACAGAATTCCGGCAATTCCTGTTGTACGTTGGGCCGGTTGCATATAACGGTCCGATAAATGAGAAGGTTTATGAGAATTTTATGAAATTCTCCACTTGCGTTTATATGTCGAATATTGCGAAGTGACATAAGCGCTGTGAATTTTGTAGGATACCCATCATGAAGAATATTGTCGCAGGTTTCAGTTGTATACGGTGAGTCGAAGTTGGTGTTCAATTTGCATTGTGTGAGGCACCTCTGTGTGCGTGTGCAAATAACGTTTGAATGCTATCCAACATTCTTCATTGAGTCGTCCATGCACAGCATCCAAAGTTTCGTTTTTTCACCGAATTCGCCTGTGTCACAGATTTTCCGGCGCAGTATGGAAAGGATGTATCGGTCGGACGTGCACTTGAATGCCGCCTTATCGGAAGGCGCTGCAGGCTCCAACGTATGAAATGCTATGAAGAAAGGTTGGCACTTTGCATTGCGAAATTCTCTGTACGCCGATAGAAGGCCAAACAATGTTGCATTAATCGGATATATGCCTGCTCTTTTAAGAACAATCAGGGAAAGGGAGATTCGCTTTCAAAGGTCTGAACGCTGCTATGAACTCTTCAATATCTGCCTGCCATCATCCACCTTGAATATCTACGTATGTGTCTATCTGTATGTGGACTGCACTTGGGTGGACCGTGAACGGATTCAGTGTAAAGGATTGCCCTTACCTTTAAATGATCAACCCATTTACCCCATTGTACATATATGTAGTTAATCGTAAAATGAAACAGTTCATGCCCTATGTTCTTCTTTTTAATAGCCATGGGATGTCTAAATTATAATCGCAGTTGGTCACCCTCAAACTTTCAGATATTTCACATCGTGGAGTTTGACGATAACACGGTCGCATTGCTCACCAATCATGGATTACCAAGCTTGGTTATACTGCGTGACCTGGGGAGAGAGGCAAACAATATAACAGGTTGCTTATGAAAACAGCATCTGCTCCACAAAGAAGCAAACTGTACAAAGTGAAGGTGCACAGAACCGCTGCTAGGCATAATTTGAATTCAATACATTTTGTCGATGATTTCCAGATGACCTGCAGATACGAAGTCTTCTTTGAGCAGATATCCGACATCCCATCGATGGATAGCACTGTCCGTGGATCATCAAGACTAACGTGAAATTTACGTCTATCACACGTACTAATAAAATATGTGTATAATACCTGTCGTAATGCTAGACCTCACGGACGAAGCTGACAGCATTCCGGCGAAAAGGAATTATTCCGTGGACATTGATTTCTCTTCACCTCCACCAATGTTGGAAGACATGTCGGTGGAATTACCCTCCGAAAGACGCTTACCCCTATCGCCTTTGGTAAACGTCCCCAAACTAACCTCTCCCAATGCAACTAGGTGAAATATTTTTTAACAAATTTAATATCGGTATTTCATAAAGCCGTCACCCCTCAATTCTTGACCCCATGTTTAGGTTAAGAAGAAGCGATCGGCACGCAGTTAATTGTTTTCCATGACAACCCGCACATTTTCATATGCACATGGAACAGTTTATCACGAAGAAAGTTCCGAGGTTTCCAAAAGTTCCCTGGCGAATAAATGAGATAAAATAGAAGGTAACCACAAAACTTGCCCGTATGTGATCTGTCCTGGACGTGATGTTTCCATCACATACCACCTTTCGCGAATTACAAACACCATGGATGATTCAATTACGCAAAACGTTCGGATACGGGTGGAAATGCATGCTATCCGCCTGGGGCCGAACGATTTACGGCATCTGCATGTAGTAAATGGCAAATTCAAATCTCCCATGCTTCCCGTCCGATTCTCCATGCACGCGGTTGAGGAAACGCGGATGATGAACGTGAGGCTAAAGGACGGCGAAACGTGCGTGATGCTGGTAATAACATTCCACATTCTTTTACTGTCATTAGGTTTACTGCATGTCCAAGTTCGGCGGCAAGTCTGTCACCGAATGCATTGGCAACCTGAAGAAATCGACCATGACAGACTACTTGGCCGCGAGTGTGAGTTGGTGAAAGGTTAATAATCGGTTCCCTTTGGCATCCACCCTGTTTGTGTCTGCGTTCGTTGGCAAGTTGTTCGTTGACCAAGTGACTTCCGTACGTTACAGAAAACATCATGAAATATCAGATCGTCGGAGTGCCCATGCGGTTGTGAACGAACAAGTAAAAGGTTGGGAATAAAATGCAAATAAAAACTATCAAAAAACAGTAGACAAACAAGAGATGCAACAGACAAGTGAATCGTCTTTGAGGTTATACATGTATACATGTGAGCATATATTGTTTCCATTTCATAGTCGTGATTTAACAATTCCTCATTATGAAGTTATGAAGTTTTGCCTGAACAAACATGATTTTGTCGATGGTTAGCCAGACTTCCAAGCGTAGTCATCATACAGCTTTGCGATGTTATAATAAACCAACCGCACAGCACAAGTAAGACACCCTAATAAAGGCAGTTATTAATCGAGTGCCGCCCTCCGAAAAGACCAGAGTGCAACGACTTCACGCCTTGAAGGTAGGCGAAAGACACACTTCAACATTGTTAGCAGAGATGCAGCAACTCAGCGGCAACTCGCGCATGGATGAATCCCTCATCAAGAAACCCTGGCTCGGCAACATGTCAGAAGCAACTCAAGCGATAGTTCAACTTGATCAACGATTTTCGCTGAGCAAGTAGTGGAGCGCTTTCACTCACTACTGAGTTGTTTGAGTGTACCACGCCATACTCCACGTCTTACAATAGGCACGCACAGTCCGGACAGTGTGGTTATCGCAAAACATGGTCGAACATACATTGAGGCCCTAAGAGCAGAAATCACAGCTTTGCGACGTGATTTGGACAAAATTTCTTCAAACCGTTCCTCAGGCTGTCCACCGGATATAGTGCCCAGGCGATACAAACCACAACCAAAAGCTGACTGCTGTCGGCGTCACGAACGTTTTGGTAACAGAGCCAAGCGTCAAACCAGCCAAGCATCAAACCCTGCATCTATGCGTCATCAAGCCGATGCAAACTCAACAGTCAAACCTTACCATCAAACAATGCCGTCAGCGCTAACTCTCCCTGTCGTCTCATTTTCGTACGGGATGTAGAAATCGGACACACGTTCCTGGTTGATACCGGATCGCAGGTTAGCGTGTTTCCGTCTACCAACGACGGGGTGCCAAACACCTGCAACCTACAGCTCCGTGCTGCAAATGGCACGCCTATAACTACATGTGGACAGCGTTCTTTAACCTTTAATTTGGGCATCCAGTGGACATTCCGCTGGGTGTTTACGGCGAACTACACAATTGCCGTGTTTACAATTGCCGCGGTACCTTTAGCAATAATCGGCATCGACTTCCTCTGGCATTTCGACCTTCTGGTCGACACGAGACGCCGTCTGTTAATCGATTCCAGCACTAAGCTAAGTACACCTGGCACGCACGCAACTGTTGCAGCTATAACACCCATATACGCTCAACCCGTCGCCACTAGACAATTCGTGGATTACTACACCGAGTTCCCGCAGTTCGTTCGCACATCGAACGATATTCCAACAGTGACCTCTAGCGTCACACATCACATCCGCACTAACGGACCCCCGTCTCGGCATGGCCCCGCCGGTTGGCCCTCGACAAACTAAAACTCGCCAGGGCAGAGTTCAAGCACATGCTCGAACTCCGGATAGTACACCGTTTCGGGAGTCCACAGGCCTCACCACTGTATATGGTCCCTAAGAAGTCAGGTGACCAGCGCCCATGCGGTGATTACCGCGGGCTCAACAAAGCGACTGTCCATGTCAAATACCCAATCCCGCACGCGCAGGATTTAACCGCTTACTTATATGGAAATACCATCTTCAGCAAGATAGACCTAGTACGTACATACCACCGGATTCCGGTAGCCAAATACGATATACCCAAAGCCTCAGTTATAACTCATTTAGGCCTTTCCGAGTTTCTTCGAATGCCATTTGGTTTAAGCAACGCAGCTCAAACTTTTCAACGCTTCATTCATGAAGTGACTCGCGGTTTGGACTTTGTATAACCTTATCTAGATGATGTTTTAATTGCTAGATGTTGATATCTTCGCACCCTATTAAAACGTTTGACCCAACACGGCATCACAGTTAATTCCACCAAGTGCGAACTAGGTGAGACCACAATAGATTTTGCGGGTCACAAAATGGAATCGCCCTACTCACGGATTATGTTGAAGCCCTCCGGGAATATCCCGAACCAATTTCCTTCAAGCAACTTCGTCGTTTTAGTGGTCTGGTCAACTACTACCGACGTTTCATACCTCGCTGTGCGCATATACTGCGACCAACGACTGATCTCATCCGTGAAGGTAAACGAAAATTTCAATTCACCGAGGCTGCACGCACTGCGTTCATTGAGCTCAAGGCTGCGGTCGCCGACTTAGCTCTTCTTGCTAATCCTGCTCCGAATGCACCACTGTCAATCGTAACCGACGCCTCCGACACAGCTGTTGGTGCTGTGTTACAGCAATCCGTTGGTAAGCAGTGGCAACCTTTGTCTTTCTTCTCTAAACGTTTACAACCCGCTAAATCTCGCTACAGCACGTTTAGAAGAGAGTTAGTAGCAATCAATTTAGGCATCCGCCACTTCCGGCATTCGGTAGAAAGCAGAATCTTCACAGTTTATAGTGATCAAAAACCGTTAATTTATTCTTTGAACGCTTCATCCGACAGGCATTCCCCAAGGGAAGTTAGGCACCTGGCTATGTCTCTCAGTTTACGACTGATATACGACATGTCTCAGGTACTGACAACATAGTCGGGGACGCTCAGCGCAACTGCTGACAATGGCATCGATTTTGCAGCCATGGCTGCCGCACAATCCACCAATCCTGAGATCGAGCATCTTCGTCAAAAGAGCTCTCTCACAATCCAAGCCATACCTCTGACATCGTCGGAGGGAACGATCCTCTGCGACACTTCCCAGGGCACACCTCGCCCTGTAGTGCCCGCATCCTTCCGCCGCACAGTGTTCGATACACTGCATAATCTGTCTCATCCTGGCATACGCGCTTCGGTTAAACTTGTCACTGAACGTTTCGTATGGCCCAAGGTAAACCAAGATGTCTGCAATTGGAGCCGTTCTTGCCACCAATGCCAACGTTCCAGAGTCCACCTCATACGGTGAGCCCCTTGGTTCTTCTCCTTTGCAAGACGCACGTTTTCACCACGAGCACGTCGATCTAGTGGGCACCTTACCACCCTCAAATGGCCCTATTCATCTGTTGAAGTGTGTTGTTGTCACAAGATGGCCTGCAGTCATACAACCACCTAACTGCTCTTCAGAAAAACGGTAGCCAGCGCCTTCCTGAAACGTTGGGTGGCGTAATTCGGCTGTCCAGCAGTGGTGACCGCAGATCGTGGGTCACACTTTGAAGGACATTTCGCAGTTTTCTTAAACACGCTAGGATGCAAGCGCGTTCGCACTACAGCTTATCACACAGCAGCAAATGGGATGTCTGAACGTCTTCATCGTCAAATGAAAGACTCTCTTAGTGCCCATGCTGATCCTTCTTGGAAAGAGGCACTCCCGCTAATACTGTTAGGATTGCGGAACGCAGTTAAAGAGGACTTAAACACTACAGCAGCGGAACTTGTATTTGGCTGCACACTTAGGTTACCAGGTGAACTCGTCTCACCTGCACCTTCAGCACCGTACGATTGCAGCAGCTACACAACTCGTTTGGCGCCCCACATGCGAAAACTACGTCCATTGAAGCCTAAGGAGTAATCACCAGCTGTTCATGTGCACGCTAAACTTTCTTTGTGCACACATGTTTTCCTTCGTACGGATGACCTTCGCCGAACACTGCAATCCGCATACACCGGCCTCTATAGTGTGCTCGTAAGAGACACGAAAACCTTCACCGTTAGCCGCAACGGCAAACGCGAGGTAGTCTCTGTCGTCAGGCCGAAAAAAGCATTTATGGAAGAAGCATCAGCCACACTTCCGTCGATAAGTAACGTTCCTCGCCGGGAATCCCCGGCGCCCGCAAAAAACGCTCCATTCCTGGAACCGACTGCAACTCCTGCAACTCCAAACCCTGCTCCCTCTATCTCTAAGCATAATCGCTTTGGTAAGGAGCTCCGCAAGCCTGTACGTTTTGCGGAGTATGTTGACGTTTTTTATCTTCGAAAATGACGTTTATTTTCATAACATGCAAATTCGTACAAAAGCAAAAATACAAATAAAACCTATTTGTCTCTCATGCCGTTGCAGTTATCTCATGCATTTCCAGGTCCGCAACCCAAACGACGATGTGCTGGACCAGGTTTATTCGTATGCTAACCCTCGTCTTTCTTGAATCTATCAAATCTAGACGGGAGCACAAGAAGAATAAGAAGAAACACCGAAGGCAGGGTGTATAATGTCGTTGGCTGAGAAGTTATTTAGTCGAACGGATATGCTGACACGGTGAGGTATCCCTTCCCGCCTGTCGTACGGGTACTTCACGGTGTTTTCTCCTTTCCAAACTAACGGAACATGGTGCGTGGAGAGACAACTCTAGCTACCTATCGTAAAGCATTGGATAAACCTACGCCCCTTTTCTCTCAAAAGTTATTAGGGTTGGGCAGCCGGCTACGATAGAGAAGAAACACACCGAGGACTAATTAACTTTAATAAAATAATTCTCCCATCGCAGCAGGCATTATCCGACCGACCCTCCTCTGAACTTTGACATTCCCATAACATGTAATTATACTCCACGTGTA
>JTDE01006487.1:13737-24006 GCA_014338405.1 Paragonimus skrjabini miyazakii
GCGGCGGCCCGAGCCACAGTACCTTTTGGTCAGGCTCATGGCTGTTGTGATGATGATGGTGACGTCATTCCTATGTGCGTGGACGAATGAGTCGTTGAACGCAGCTTGAGTCTTAATACGAGCGTGGGGCACACAGGCGGCCTTGACGCGTACACAATAAACACTGTGCAAAATAACAAGAATTATTAAACCGAAACATTCGAACTAGATTCCGCTCAACGTAGCCACCTAAGTAATCTTTTTATTAAGCGGTACACTTGTGAACAGTGATGCGGCAACACGGAGTGGCCGGTAACTTCAATTTCCCCGGTTTTCAAACACGCCATACAAGCGTGGCTTATCCCGGACCTTGTTCTATTGAACCAGACAGATACGTACTGACGATGGCATCAGTAATGAAAAAGAATGTGTAGAGAATGTCTTACTGGTCAATGATTGTTCATAAAACTATGGTAATTCATCACAGGCCACAAACAACCAGAATTCACACTGGGACTGCTTCCAAGGAGCAAATTTGGTTGAATCTGACCCTCAAGGGTAATCGAATAAAAACCGATGTTGGCAAATGTTACGATCCGCCTTGAATCGCACCTACCCAGCTGTTGAGTTGCTAATGTTGTTCTCCACTCGCACTATCGTAGTCCATATTTCCGATCTTGATCCAACGGACCACTCTGTCTCTCATCTAATCCGCCAGTTCGCCCCCGGTTTCAGTGACCAGTATAGTGGAGGCTTGGATTGGAGTTTGTGACAGCTGATAACGGAGTGATGGCGCGTCAAACACTAGCAGCTCAGCCGGAACCCGGCGTCTTCGATTGCTAAACACCTTGGATATAGATCGCTTGATTAACTGGTTAACATCGTCTACTATGCCGCTACGTAACCGAAAGCTGTTGGCATTCACGTATGCTATGTTGACGAAGTCAGTGTCACTGTCGTGAAACTGACCCCGATTTTGTTCATGTGCATCATGTTTGGTTGCTGTTCTTGTCGTCGTGCGCGTTTTTATATATAACTAACGGTCTTATGCATGCTACCGATGAGGAAAAAACATCTCACAACATACGTCTTCTGTTGTGTTGATGAGCGAACTGTGTAGATTAATAACGATATAACGTTTATTTTTGTGCCTCGCGACAAAGCTAACCTCGGTTGGAACGACATACTGTTTCCTTCGTTGTCCCCGTGGACGCTGATTATCTTGTAGACTGTCCTGGATATGACCGTCAGCGGGTCGCACTAGCTGGCATTACATCAACATAGTTTGCTTATCTATTCGACAGTTTTAATCACCATTAAAACTTCAGCCAGGTTAATTCGAATTTCCATTAAGTAATTCGCGGAAGCAATCAACGAAACAGTGGTGGGATGTGGGTTTCGATACGGCTAAAAATACACTCCCGAGACATCATTCAAAACAACCTTACAGCATAGTCAGTTTGCAGACACACTCATTTACTTCTACAGAACCAAACTGATTTTCAGCTAACCTGAAATCGGTCGCAGCTGTTTGCGAACAAGCATCGAAGCTTAACCATGAACAGCACGATAAAAAGTAAGCATGACACACTTGCGGGAAGTTCCAGTGAAGATCCAAACAAGGACGATCGGTTGTAGTTGAAACTATCGGTCGACCCGGTGACTTCCTATCATTAATAACACGCAAAGTCGAAAAGGTAGAGCTGACAGCTATTGATGACCACAGCGAATACGCCCGGTCTAACCATAGGAAACGCGTAGCACAGAAATTTGTTCCCAGTTTCACTATCGGGTTAGAGACATCAGTTTAGTTAGATTCATGAAATCTAGTTACACAAGCTTGTGAGAAAATTATGATATTTACCCCGGATATGAATGCGCCGCCACTGTGAGTTAAATGCTTTGGATAGACGTATTTGAGTGCATGGGGTAAAGGTAGACGTTTACCTTTGGCAAGCCACGATTATGCCTCACAGACTCGGTATATCGGCTTAAATGAATGGGCCATATGATTTGATTCGACCAAATGTACGAAGTAACCCGCTCTAATTTACGTTCGAGTTAGCTAGGCTAGATGACGAGCGACTACTCTGTAGCTTATGCATTGGAAGGGTCATCGTTGTAAATTAATGGAGTCGCTTGACATGAGTATCGCTAGTACCTCCAACTAGAGTATCACTCCATATGCGAAAATTTATGCCTTTTCCCAGGAATACTGAAGTGGTGCAGCTATCATTAGCAAACAGTACTAGCTGGTCTTCCTGTGGGACGATAGTTAAAGATTGGCCAATAACGGAAGGATGTCCAACAACCATTGCTGGTGTCTCTAGGTGGCCAGGACCAGTACATACGGAATATTCGTGCTTAAACCCAGTAACGATACAATCATTGAACAAGGTAACGTAAGTTGTGTATTTACACTGCGGGGTGTTTTTACATGGTTGCTTCCACCGAAGGTTCATCTGGGACGACTGAGCCTGAAACAAGACAAAAAAGGAGTGTTAGCTTACATGTACAAACTGTGAACATACGTAAACGACGATTGATCACAACAATTAGAAAAAGTAACGTCGAAACAAAAAAGGAAATAAGCAGATAGTGTGATGTATGCACATCATCGACTGCGGCACAAGTATGTCGGACAGGGTTTCTAGTCACGGAGTTCTCAACCTGAAAAAGGGCACCCATCTATTTTACTCACTGTAACAGTCGGAGTCTTTATGAGCCAAAACAACCTGTCGTCGGTTAGCAATGCCCTGTGTGCTAAAAATGCTTAAGTGGCAGGCGCAGTATATGATACAATCATGCAGACTGGATTTTTACCAACTGTTAGCGTAACCGAAGTTTATTTTGAATATGCCGCGTTGTTTAGGTAACGAAACCGTTGGGTGTAGGCTTACTTACAAGGGCAATGATGGTCAGGCACAGCCAATCTGTTCACGTCCAAAGGCAGGCTAAGTTCTGAATTGTAAGGCAAAATGGATCACAGACCTTGTATGCTTCTTTCCTTCACGAAACCACAGATGAGAAAGATCGGCGAAGTTACCTTCGTCGTCGCTATCCTGGTAGACATTTCAGTAATATCACATGATGAGACAATACCATCCAAGTATGTGAAACAGTAATAAGTTTCAAGTGGACTGCCCCCAATAAAGTTAGTTATGAAAACATTTAAATCGCGAATGAACACATT
This sequence comes from Paragonimus skrjabini miyazakii, assembly GCA_014338405.1. NCBI lineage: Eukaryota > Metazoa > Platyhelminthes > Trematoda > Plagiorchiida > Troglotrematidae > Paragonimus > Paragonimus skrjabini miyazakii. The sequence continues at coordinate 16,910 of JTDE01006487.1, forward strand.
GGCTTTCGAAGCAGTGAAGTACATTCAAAATAAACTTGCTCAGCCTATTCGACATAGACAGAATAAATCGTTCAAACCGTTTTAATGAGCAACTGATCCCCATCAGTATTGCCTTGTTTGTTTATATCAAAGTCGCCGAAAAGTAATTAAATTCCCCGTTACTTAGAACACAACATGAAAAACACCTCTAAGCAACCACGGGTTTCTCGTTGTTACAATGCTTTGTCAGAAAAATTCTAGGTCGAGTAGGCTACTTTCCAAATTTATAGTTCCGTTTCTAGGCCTTGTCATTCTGTAGGCCTAAAATCAACTGCGCCGAACAATAACATGCATGCTAGTTCACCTTCAAACAGCGGCCAAACCCAAGAATAGTCCTTAACTGAAAGCAAAATCGTAATTATACATTCTGTTCAGTAGGACATTATTCCATTCCCATGGACTTTAATCCAATTTACTCACACTGCGCCACAAACTGACACACCACAACCCAACAAGCACCATCATCATCAACATAGTAACCAAAAGCCTGAGTGGAAGGTACTGTAGCTCGGGCCGCCTCTCATCTCAACAATGACGTGGAATATCCTAGAATACGTCGCTAAGGTTGAAAATTAATAAAAGAAGACTAAGCGAAAGAACTAGAAATGATCTGGATGTGAGTACGCCGTTGATTGCGACACGCCGCCATCTCGGACAGCATCTGCAACCAGTGATTTGAGTGATCACGAGAATCTCAGTCAGGCAGTCAAACCACAAGGAATTTACTGAACAATAAAATGACAATGGGTGTAGATGTAAGTTATTACACTTTAACTGCCTCATCGGACGCAAACTTATGTCGACCATCATAAGCGTAGTTTATGGTTGTAATTTCACCAAAAACTGTAGTGCACAGAGCCCGAAATATGTAGTCAGTAACTCCATCAGGAAGCTGTGTCCTGATGACCACATTTTCTGAAAACGAGGTGCAATGAGGAGAAACAAGCGTGAGTTTAGGCAGAAATTCTCTGAGTAAAATTGCTGAATGTTTCCTATATCAGCGTACAATGGACTGGGAAGCGACAATTGTACAATAAAATGCAGAGCACAGCAGCCTCTGGGTCATCGTCAAAGACCCATTGCACTGCTGTCTGGTCACTCCGCATTAAGCCTTACTGGGAGCGCTTTAAAAAATTGACTGCACATAAATTTTCGGTAACAATAATATGCATGAATAGATAGACAAGTTAGGATTTTCAACCTGGCTTCTCTATTTAACGGAACGATCTGTGTATGGCGCCGCCTCATCATTTTATGAGGCCTGCTGCGCTGAATATCGCAATTTGTTCCGCCTACTTCTAATCGCAGTAAGAAAGAATCATTGCGCCACAAACAAAAGCATTCAGCGCTCTTCCTCTGGACCTCATCAGTTATTCTGTCCAACTGAACCGCTACTCGCTTCACTGTGTAGTGGTGAGCATCCACCAAACGATCAAAAGACAAAACCAAAGGGCATTCTGGGCATAGGGTGTCCACATGCGGTTCCGTCCCACACAACAAATGCCGAGTTGTCGTCCATCGAATGAAAAAGATAGCTGTGTTCACCAAAAACACGTTCATGATGTTTTCCCTAATAGCTGCCAGTATGCATCTACAGGCTGTATACTGATTCCGAGATTCTGATTTAACATTCATATCTCCCTTTCAGTTACATTGCACGATCCATACTCTATCGTCATTAAACCTTACTCTTCAACACGAATACCGGAGACAAGTGTTGGTTGCATTCCTGGACACTAGATGTGTTTGATTCTGCTGACAGCCGTATTTTGGCCAATACCTCTGGAAAAGTGTGCCAGATAAGTATGTGAGCCCTTCTTCGAAAGGATCGGTGTGCCTTGAATCAGTGCGTCTTGTTTTGCTATATGATTGCAAAATCTGATCTACCCGAGCGGAGGATGCTCGCTGGTTATCTGCCTGTGACCGTCTGTTTGAGTGCGACCGTTCGTGCGTAGTGGAATCACCGTACGAACAACAATATTGTCAGCTTATACGTCTTCAGCAGAGACAATACGAACAGCTAATGTGATCACCAGTCATTGACTTCGCTGGCTCGGACCTAGGCTAGTGATGCCACTCTGCTGTTTGACTCGCCGAGTCTTATTTGCGGAACTCCAGGTCGGCTAGAAAAAAGCAACACAGTGGTTATACAGTGACTTAATATCGAGAGATAAAACAACTGACGTTGAAGTTTGTGTCCATCGACTCAAAGTGTCTCTCCGGTTAGAAATCAAGAGGTAACATCTACGGTTATAGAAAAATCAGGTACGGCTTAGAGTCGAAACCAGTGATGCCTGTATGCAGAATTTAATATCTTATTGATACACACGCATTTTCCCTCTGTTTAGTGTGTTGGAACTGGTCCAACAGATTAATACCCAATCTGTTGTCACCATCGAAAACCAATCGACAATGAAAAGCAAGAACTCAGCGCGTGGACCCTTGTGTATTAGTATCGACCCTGGAAAATAGAGTACAGAGAAAGCACGTCAAGCTAACGGGGCACGGAGCGAGTTGTCATTGTAGCCCCGGGACGAATATTACAAATGGAATAGCTTGACTAAAACAAAAGTAGGCAAAAAGCCAAGAGCATAAAAAATGTACAAGTGAATGCGACTATCAAAAATATCATTTATTATAGTCGCTACAAGTGCTGTGTGGTACTATGGGTGTTCCGTATAAGGTATTGTAATATATATTGTCGTTACTGTTCGTTATCCTGCACTCTCTTTGGGTCCAGTCCACAACGGTTGCCGATTTAGATCTCACGCCCAAGCGCGTTTGCATTATCAGGCCGAATAAATATGGCCACTTCTGGACGAAGGCTCCGCCGACCAGTTAGCTTGGGCATACATGCATATGATCATAAGTGTGGTACAAGTTGGCCAAATTACATAGACACCTCTATGCATGCCGTTACTGAACAATATGGATCGTCCAGTTATCACACCTTGCAGTGGTCTCATTCGTTCACTCGATTCGACCGAATTCCAGTCCTACTACATCTCATCGTTGTATTGTTGTGGCTACTGTTTGCGTATTAATTTACCAATCTTGTATCTCATATTATTTCAGGGGATATCTCATGCCCTTCGATGAATAAGGCTGTCTTCTCACTCGTACTCGTGTATGGTAATGTCATCCGTGACAATTTATTTGCCTAGTAAATGATCAAATGCGGACCGATTTATTCGGCCGGAGCACTTTCATGCTGATCCGAATTCCCCGGAGCTTGTTGACGGATGGAACAATGGGCACTACATTTCTACGAAATTCCCGGACTCAATCATCGCTCTTCATCCAGAGAAACGGAGGATGCCCTTCAATTATGTTTCGCCTTCGAACTGAGAGCATACAGCTGAATTTCCAGATTATGGTGCCAGTAGGTGTGTTCTAGAAACTATTTATATTTTACCCAAAAACCAGGAGTTTACTCGTCATCCGTTGGCATCATGCAGACAAGATGTCGGACGAAGTCCTGATCAATACTTTTAGAAATTACGGAGTTCAGCAAAAGATTGCAACCTCAAAGCTGCCAGCACTTAACAATATCCTGATAACACGCTGTGTGGTCCCTTTATGAGTGGACTGATTTCAAATCCTATATCAGAGACTGTAATATAAAATTCTGAATATGGAGACAGCCATTGACCAGGCTAAACCACTCGAAATAGCGCAAAAACAATCCCAGTTGTTTTAAAGTCCAAGTGTGTTTAATCAGTGTAGCGCAGCTGCGCCGCTGAATTCAACTATCTGCTCTCTCGAGCGCCCGGCACTGCGTGTCACCAAATCTACACGTTTCTTCTATGGATACAGTCGTCATTCACGATGCCAGTGCCCTGTAAGAATGAGTCAAGTAAAGGTTAGATAAAAAGAGTCATCTTCAAGATGACTAACCTGAGACAAACTCAGTTTTTCCATCCATTAAAACAGCAACAGCTGGATGTTTAGTCGACGCCACTACGGATGTTGCTGCCAACGGAACTACATTAGGAGTACTTGTTGATACTATAAACTCAGACAGCTGTCACAGAAGCCATTGTCATTCGTAACCGGAGATATATAGATATGAAAACAAACTGTTGTGACATCCACACGTTTAGTATGTACTACTTATGGGTCTTGTTCTGTATCTCTGAAACATAACCACACTCTATATCCTTGCATCTGACTTGCCCTTATTCCAGATTTTTGCGCAGACACTCCGTTAGGACATGATTTCTTCAAACTACAAAAGAAGTAAAAATTCCTTTTGAGAGCAATAAACAATTTTCGTATGTGGTCTCACTGCAGTACGCTTCGCCGCCTCAGCTCCTTTTGCACATCTCGCTCCATACTGTAAACCGACAACCATTAAATTCAGGCGATACACTTTTAAAGATGAAGCTTTCATTTAACCAGAAATATGAAGAGGATTCAAAGAAAATATTATCGAACCACCTAAAACTCGTTATTGGGCCCAACTGCTCGTCACCGCCAGGAAACGTCGAAAAAATGATAATTGATTACAATCAAACAATTAATCCGTTTTGATCACCATGAGGTACATCCCTTGTCAAGAATAGACGATATGAAGAAGACAATATCGAATTATCAATTTTTCAATGTTCTGAATCTCGAAGGCGCATATCACATCGCCATAGTGGAAGGTGACAAAATCCATACAGCCATAGAAGCGTGTAAAAACCTCTACCAAGTTCGACGTATATCCTTCGAATTTTCCAAAAGAAGATTGATAAAATCATCAAGGGCGCAAACTTGAACGGTACTCCTGCCTATGTTGGTAACATTGCGGTCGACGGCAAAGACCTTCAGAAACACTATGAGAATGTTGTTAGCCGTAGCCAAAAAATATGTTCAGACAGATCATAAAAGAAGAGTTTTCGCACCTCAGGTAGTTAGTCTACTCGGTTACCAAATTCGACCCGCAACGATTCGAAACTCTCCGGGAATTGGAGCACCCTTGTGATGTAAAATCACAAGGTTTGCCTACTACTCCAAACAGATGTCTCATTTTTCTTCAGTTTATACTAAAATCTATCCCGTTCTAGAAGAGATTGCTATTGTTTTTGATAACCTCAAGTATTAAGTACCTAGTGCTGCGGTAGCCACCGTGGTTTGAAAAGCTCAGTTCTTGAAACTGATGTGTCTGACGTTATCACTGCTGCAATATTAAATCATAACGGTCGTCCGGCAGCTTTCTTTTCGAGGAACCTTACTATCAATGAATGACATAATTCAGTCGTCGGGAAGGAGACGTGTGTAATCGTTGAGACTATTCGGCGATGAAAACATTACCTACTGGGCATCTGTTTCAGAGTTATCAAGGAACAGAGTTCCCTTGCGTTTATGTACGACTTCAATCAGAACGGAAAGAGAACAAACGTAAAAATACAGCTGTGGCATGTCAAGCTTTCGACTCGATGTTGCCTACGGAAATGAAAGTAAGGACAAAGTGGTCGGCATGTTCTTCCGAATTTCCTGCTCCAGTATGCTTACTGTTGAGGATCCGAAATGTGTGCATGGAACAGTCGGTCCTCCAAGTGTGACTCGAATGGTTCACTTTCGTAGCACAGAAAGTTTCCCGTCTTCTACTGAAAGCTATAAAGTAACAATGCCGTTCATGCACCAAATTGAAATCGAGGTTTACCAAACGGGAGCCTGACCAAAGCGACGCAACCGTTCGAAAAACTCAGCATGGGTTTCAGGGGCCCATTGGCGTCAGGAACTTGCCATAAATACATATTGACAGGTATCGATGAATTTTCATGTTTCCCGTTTGCATACCGGTGTCTCTGTCTTTGACCACAGTCCTTTCGTGTCTTTTCATCCCGTCGCTTTCATGTACTTCAGTCAAGACTCATGGTTCACATCTGAGGAGCGGACTAAATTCTTTCATATAGTGGGATTTGCAACAAGCTAAACGACCGCATACAACCCATAATGTCATGGGTAGGTGGGACGGTTTCACCGAACTCGGTTAAAAACCACAACTTCTGCTTTGTAGTCAAAAGGATTGAAAACTGTTAAGTGGAAAGCATTCTTACGTGAGACATTACATTCCATCAGGTCTCACTTGTGTACGGCAACGATTTAGCTCTCCTGCAATGGCTACTAACTCCTGGGCCCGTCGTTATGGTAGGAAATACTCGATCCTTCAAATATGACCTTTAAGTTGATTAAGTCGAACATCGTGAACGAAATCCTCCGTACTGTAGGCTTACGATGTGGGCAACAAAACGTAAAAACGACATACCATAGATTAGAGAGACATAAAAAAGGTAGACTAGAAGCTGGTCACAAAAGTATGGTGGAGTTGTTAGAGTAAACTACAAAACTAATACTTCCGAACAACACAGAGAACGGAGAGGATATATTGATAGTGCATTAGTTAACAAGTCTTTGACCAAGCCACATAGTTAAAAACAACGGAGTTATAGGCTTCTCAACGTCCAGGCCTATTTGAGGAGCCTATATCACGCGATCTGAATCAGAAAAATTATGGTATACAGGCTTCAAAAGAAGTAGCCATCAAACAACACATGAGGGTACGTTTGGCACGCAATATGTCAATTGACAACCGATGGGATAGATGGGTATACAGGTCAACGGGGAACACAATGTAGCGAAAAGTCGTCCAATAAAGCACAATCTTTATTGTCCAACTCGCTAGTTCCCATGCCACACGAGCGCTCGCTATTTTGAATCACAATTCCAGTCCACAACACCCCCTGGTTTCCGCTCGCACGTCGTGTGCACTTCTACCCGGGGGTTTTCTGCCTGCTATTTTTCGTCCCTTGATCCGATTTCCTTGAGCGATAGCTTGTCCGATCGCTGGTGCTGTCCTCCGTCTGTCTCCTGTGGGCTTTGAACGTACTCTACAACCGTGTCGATATATTCCTGAGAGCGTTGGAATAATCACGCCTTCAATTTGGTCATTCATTCTATCTCGGCTGCCACGTCTCGCCCGTTGGTCCGATCCGGCCGAGCGATGACTCATCCGGTAGCCCACGCCGTTCTCCATCCGCTCACCGTGGGTTTTTGAACGCACCTCCCCC
>JTDE01006488.1:28050-42493 GCA_014338405.1 Paragonimus skrjabini miyazakii
AAACGGTTGACGAGAAGGCGCTCGTAGAAACTGGATTTGATACGGCACTAATTGAATCAATATACATGAAAACTGAATAACTCACCTCGAATGTGAAATATCCTCAGAAATTGAATAAAGAATGTGCCTGTACAACAAATCTGACAACTAGGCACCGCTCAGTAATGGAGGACGATAAAACGGAATCGAGTTCACTCAAACAAATGGTAATTGGCTAGGGTGGAGCAAAATGACTGTTCACGCATCGAGAAATGATAAGAATTATAAGCTGTTCAAGGAAGAATATGGAAGAAGAATGTCCTATTTTGACATTTAACTTGCCCAAGGCTCTGACTGAATGAGAGTAAGGGAAACGGTTACAGTAGCCGGTGTAAGAAGGAAAATGGTCAATACTGTTTGTTCTTAAGAAAATTAAGGAAAGATAGGGCCACCCTACAACACTGATCAAGCAAAGCACAGCAATCTCAAAATAATGCAACAGACCTTAACAAAATCAACAAAGGATGCTTGCTGTTACATAGTGAACCGAGTTGACCTTCTGTCCTGGATTCTCGTTGATCGCACTGTGCTGTTATGACCTTTGACCTGACTTATCATGGGCTGATTCTTGTTGCAGTTGAACTTTGATCCGATGTCCGATTGGCTATTTCCTGCAGTTCTTGAGTCCTTCATCTAGAGTCTGATTGGGCGTTCCCTGTCGCTATCGAACTTTGACTTCAAACCTGATTGTTTGTTCCGTGTAAATTCATCGAGTGAGTCACTTGTTTGTCTTGAAATTCCATCCGATTGAGTATTCATTGTCTCGTTTCGACTTTGGTCTGATTTGTTTAAGTTGTTCCGTTTGGGTTTATCGCCATTTGGACTTGATGGTGTATGCATCTCTTCAAACCCTTCGTTTGCATTGGTTCATAGATTTTGTTCAGCTCCATATGTTTGTTTACTGATTCGTTTGATGATTCACCTGCATGTCATATTTTTGTCTGAGTGAGAACTTCTGCGGTATTCAATTTGAAGGTTTATCCAGTTTCATCCTCGCGGATGGAGATCAAAGAAAGTTGATCGTGCCTCTTGATGGTTGTCTTGTTCATGTATTCGCGTTGACAGTTTTCATTTGGTTTGGACGACGTAGTGTTGTCTACAGTCATTGCATTGAATTTTGTAAATGACGTTTCTTCTGTCTGCAGGTTTGAGTTGTTACTTTGGTTTTGATAGTATTCTTCGTAACGTTGGCGTTGATTTGCGTGCTAGCGCAATACCATGTGGCCTCAATTGTATCCCGGTCATTTCTGATATTGCATTGAAGTATGGCAGTGCAGTTCGTTTCACTAGTGGCACGGTGGAGTTCGAATTTCCTTCTTTCTGCAGTAAACTCCGTTTGATGAAACCTCGTGAGTATCAGTTACGAAAAAATACTCCGTACAAGTAGTTTTCTTCTTTTCTTCAAAGCTCTAGCTAAAACGATTAGGCACTGATGATGTCACCTTGCTTGGTGATGAAACGCTTGCAACCGAAATGCTAAGCTCGGCGAACACACCACTACCAAGATGTAGGGTGGATTTTGATAGCAATTACTTCAATTCCCTTAAAAGCTATTCGGCTGCGGCCACCAAGCCAGTTAAACTGTTTTCGTCTTCGCCACCACCTTCGACATCAACTACAAAACATCCTTCGCCAATACAACTCACCTGGCGTGAGCCTTTGGTCAACTACTGCTATCAGCAGAAAAATTGTATTACGTGTTGTAGTAGCCTAGTCGTACGCACGGTCTGGTATGAATGTCTACATACGTATATATTTTAAAAGGGACAGAAGGCAGATGGCGGTGCGTATATATATGTAGTGATATGGAACATGGCTCTTTGATTACAACGCTAAACAATTTAAATAACCGGTCACGTACGACCAAATTTACAAACACAAATAACAATTAGGCGGAAACGTGGCATTAATTGTCGAGTTCATTTTAAGGCGACTTATGCATTGAACTACTATCAATCGTATGAACACACGAGTATCTTACGATTATCTATAATACAGGGAACATTTTCGTGATGAATGGGCGCTCAAAACCCCTAATTGACCGAGCGATTGGCGAAATTTTTAACTTTTTAACGTTTTCGAGCAGTCATCCCGCGCTGGTGTCTGCTCAAATCTTCGCCGGATTTTGAACTTCCCGTCCTACTTTGCGCAAACTGAATTATTTCTGCATTTTTCCGACTGAAGTTAATTCAAATAACGGCGAAATCCTTCGAACATGAATTTGCACGTATTTCCCGGCGTGAACTTGAAATATTTGAAACGTCACCTTTACCTAACCTTGTAAAAGGTAAATAGTGTAACATCTTATCTTTTGGACTGAATCTGTGGAACAGACGAACTACCTTCTTTCCTTATGTGTAAATAGAACGTTGTAAACTGTGACTATTTCCCCTCTGATTACGTCTTCTTTTGTCAACAGATTTCATGTTTGTCTTGTTATATATCCATTTGTTGCTTTGTACCACATGTAATTATCTGTCATGATCCCGCAGATCCGAGCGCGTTTCTCACAAATGCGTTGAGAAGTATATTATTATTATTATTACTGTTGTTACATTGGGGTCCCGTGGCGTTCATACCAAACAATATGTGGAAACAGATGAATTCAAGCTGCCTACCGATCACTATAAGGTATCAATTTGGGGCAATATCGGGATCTAATAACAGTTAATTAACTTGCACCTACAGGAGATTTTGTGGCGCAAATGGAATCCCGTAACTGTGTGGGATGGCTGTTATTCACTTTATCGCCTACTGACTGCCACTGCCGAGAGTTTCATCTCCTAGTGATCGGTAGGCAGCGTGAATTCATTGGTTTGCGCGAAGTAGTACGGTGTAACGTTTTGCACACTATTTTCTACTTCAAAATTCTGATTGTTATACACACTTCACTTTCATCAACTTCACGTGTACAGCCAACGTTTAAACCAACTTAATCGAACTAATCGATAATCAGTAAATACAACGCACTCACTTTTCGGTTCGCGAGCCTTGCGTTCTCTCTGCGTTCGGGTCGCTGGTGCACTGAATTTTGGAGTGTCAAAAGCTAACGGAATCAAGCGACTATTGCGGCAAAGTTCCTTGTTTATCTGTCATTGGAATTACCTCAGTCGTGACCTCCAACATTAATTAGGAACGACACGACGGATTGTATCTATTGGATACTACATTTGGTGTAGTGGAATTCTAAATACAAGCACTTTAGTGAACTATTGTGAGTCATTGCGTGAGGGGGTGACATTAGATGTACTTAGTTAGCGACCACCCCATACATCTTTTGCAATCATCACGGTAAACTGGATAGTGGGGGATACAGATTTAGTTACCACTGATCTCTGTCATCAGCCATACATCCATGAGAACCACGATATGGGAAATCTTGTCGCGCGCCATCTGGTCATGTTCCGGAAGTTTACTCCTCGGACTGATACAGCTGATACAGGTACAACTTAAGGTCATCTCACCCTAGGGTAACATCAGAAAGAGAAAAGACGATTGAAGAATAGAGCCATGCTTACCGTAGAAATGAAGGGAGGAGGTAGTGGCGATGAGCATGTTATGCCAGCCTCTTGTGACAACTATCACCTGTGGTGTCCCCGAGCGGTCAAAACTCGGTACATATTTCTGCACCACTGTGAAAACCTCCGCGAAAGTACGGCAGAATCGATGACGTAAGCGTGAGAGAACCCTTGTATGGCAAATTTGAGCGCCATATTTGGTGCCTCTTGGTGTAATCACTTCTTCTGGTTGTTGCACAGACTTACTTTGCCCCGATTTTTACTTACACTGGCAGTACTTGAAGAACACAGCCTGTTCGTTTGACAGTCAGTGACAGTACTTTTGAAGGATCACTGCCAAAACAGCGTGCATTTTGGTTAACAAGCGTTTTAATTTTCGTTGTGCTAAGGCCTGTTAAATGCTGAATAGAGTTCAGCCGAGTGATTATTTTGCACGGCGGCCGTCTCAAGAGCCCTCCTTTTACTTTTTGAACACGGTGGAGCGCGTGTCGTGTGACGTCCGCTGCGTTTTTTGGACGGCCCCTGGACAGAATATGGTTCGGGTATACTAGCTACCGGCACTTCGTCCGCTTGCTCGGAAACAGAACTCACATGCTCACACACCGTTGGTGGCCCAGGATATTTGTGTACGACTTCGGCGTCCTAATCAGACACTTCCAACAGCAACCTTTTGGATTGGTTTCCCGATATGTCATTATTGGTTCCTCCAGTGTACTACGTCAGAAACCCCGGAAGACGGCGAGAGGATCTCGGGAACTGCAATGTGATTTGTTCAACAGAGTAAGGCTCTCAACTTCAGCTCTTCATGGGATCTATTTCGGGAGAATTCTTTTGTACCAGAAAAGGATGTTTCAGTTCACGTGTCCTCTTGGCTCCCGAGTGCCAGTAGTGTGGCCACAGAAATTTGGTGTTAGTGTAGCAAACATTCTAATGACCAACGCAATAAGGTCCTCTTTCATCAAGTAGGTTTTTCACATTATCAAGCAATGTCGCTTTCACTTCTGTCTTTTAGAGCTGTTGCCGCACCTCTCAGTCATTGCTGTAATTCTTTCGGCCTCCCTGGCGGATATCAACGGTGGATATAGAAAGCAAAGAAATCACTAACTCTGACCAGCATAACCTGCTGCTGGATGTTCACAAACGTCGATGCCTTTTGCGACTAAATGTCGAGGTTCACAGTGTGGGCCTCGATCCACCGGGATCAGCTGCTTGCGAAATCACTGGACATAAAAACTAAGTCAAATAACAAATTTAAAATAGTCCCAGACGCGCTAAATCTTGCTTCTCCGAAAAGTATCCGTTCCCTGCACAAGCCAAAGGCACGAGACACCGATCGTTGCCTCCAGGTGGCTCTTCTTCCTATTACGAACGAGTTCCGCGCAAGTATACAGATTCATCCCGCGTATCTTAGGGTCCCTAATAGAGCACCACAAACGTGCAGTCCGTCGCCGGAAAAAAATGGAATCCGCCCTCGGGTATAGTCCCCGAGAGCTCCCCACCCCAACATAAAATACCCGATCGGTTGGAGTCCCAGCGTTTGAAAGCCTATTGCACAAACGCCTGCAACATAAACAAAAAATGGGGTGAGTTGCTGGCCATAGCTGGTGGTTACAACACGATTGCCATCGCACAATCTTGGCTCATAATGAATAAGCAGTACGAGGGGTTGTATCCGGAAGGATACAGGAACTACAGACAAGATAGATCGGACGGTAGGCAGGGAGGAGGGGTGTTACTTTTAATCGCCGAAAGCTATGTGCAGCTGCAGGGCTTCTCTTTCAGTACACCGAACATTTAACTGGTAGAAAGTGTGGTGAGGCCGAGCACACAGACCATCTCAGTCGTGTGTGCCTACCGCAGTCCAATGTCGCAAGCCATCGAGGATGCGAAGCTTATATCTCTTTTGAGGGTCATTACTTTTAAACCACACTCCCTGCTAATTCTTGGCGACTTCAACGCTGCTGGCATCGACTGGGAGGATGAATTAACCTCTGCAGGAAGTTTTGGAGCAGATCTATTAGAATTGCTCCACGACAACATGTTGATGCAGCACGTGAGATGTAACTCGCGTTTTAGAATAGGGCAGGTTCCCTCACTGCTTGACCTAGTGGTAAGCAGACACGAAAATCAGGTTACTTCACTTAGGATGGGTGTTCCTCTTGGGAAGAGTGACCACGTGACTATCACTTTTGAGTTCTGCATCAGATGGCAGTCGATACCTTTCAAATTAACACGCAACTTCGGAAGAGTGAAAATCGACAGATTGATCCTAGATGCAAAGTCTCTGGAGTGGAGTCATCCCTCAGGAACGGTAGACGAAGTTTGGGAGCTGATTTAACGTAATCTACAATTTCTCACAGAAAAACACGCTCCTATGACCAGACGCCACCCACTGGGCAAACCTCGTTGGTGGACAGCTAGAATAGACAAGGCACATAGGAGGAAAAAGAGGGCCTGGCTAACTTTCAAAAAGAAAACTGGCCGTAAGAGATTTTCACTCTACCTTCGCGAAAGGGACCGCACGATCCGACTTCAGAATAATGCACGAACCGCCTACGAATTAGCGCTGGCTCGAGATGCCAAAGTCAACCCAAAGCGGTACTATGCATATGTCCAAGCTAGGCCAGCGATGCGCAGAGAGATAGGTAGCCTGAAGCTCGATGATGGCAACCTACTCACCGGTGCTTGTGAGAAAGCGGAACATCTGGCTTTGCACTTCGCAGGTGTCCAACGTAAGGATAGTCAGCAAAACCTTACCGTAGACATACATTCTGTGCCGAGCGCAGAAATGACTCACGAAGACGTCACACCTGATGCGATAGAAAACCTACTGCGGCAGTTGAACACATAAAACCCCGGGGCGGGATGGCATTCACGCGGCTATCATCCGTCCGTTAGCCAGTGTATTAGCCGTTCCAGTGACCAACCTGCTCAACCAATCTATCAACGAAGGTAGAGTGGTTCAAGGTTGGTGTGAAGCAAATGTCATAGCTCTGTACAAGGGCGGAAGCAAGGAGGCAACTGGTAACTATCGATTAGTGAGTCTCACTTGCATTCTACTGAAAGTGTGCGAAATAGCTGTTAGAAACGAAATTGCCAAGCACCTAACCGAGAACAAGCTGTTGGATGCAAAGCAACGTGGATTCGTTAAGAAAAGGTTTTGTCTTTCCAACCCGTTGTTTTCTGGATGAAATAACACAACGATTGGATAGGGGCGAACATGTGGAAGTATGTTATCTAGACTTTAGTAAGGCATTTGACTCGGTAAATCATCGATTGCTACTGCTGAAACTAGAGCATTACCGGGTAGCGTCTATTATCATTCGGTGGATAGCGGATTTACTCTGTAACAGGATGTTCACAGTCACTCTTGGTAAATCCAGCTCACAAGTATACCCTGTATTCAGTGGAGTGCCACAAGGGTCATTACTCGGACCTCTACTGTTTCTAGTTTATGTCAATGACCTGAATATATCCTTATCATCTCCGCATTATATGTTTGCTGACGATTTGAAAATTGTCGGCAATCCAAATCAGAATCTTGCCCAATCTGACTTAGTAAAGGTATCCGACTGGTCAGTTAAATGGGATTTACGCCTCAACCCAGAAAAGAGCCTGCACCTGGTTAAAGATAGCAACAAATCTACTCAAAGACAGCTTCTCAATCCAGGTAATCCGAGCACGCTGAAGCAAGTCAATGAGGCTAGAGACCTTGAGGTTTTAATTCAGAGTAACTTTAAACCCACGGCGTAGTGCGCTTTAACGGCGAAGAAAGCAAGAGGCGCGCTTCTCCAATTCATGAGAACCATCTCATCCAGAGAGCCGGAAGTAGTGAGTCCGTTATACAAAACTTTTGTTAGGCCCCATTTAGAGTATTGTATCCAGGCCTAGAGTCCAAGCTTACAAAAAGATGAACAATGCCTTGGAAGTGTTCAAAGGTCAGCTATTAGGTTGATACGGGGCATGGAGCCCTTAAACTATACTAGCAGGTTAAAAATTCTCAACTTATCTTCTCTTGAACGAAGAAGGCTTCGTGGAGACTTGATAGACACGTTTAAGATCCTAGTAGGTCTTACTGATGTACCGGCTAGTACTTCTTTTAGCCGATGAAGATGCCCCAACTGAGAGGGCACCGTATGATGATCCAAAAACCGAGAGCAAACAAGAGTGTCCGCGCTTCATTCTTCTCTCACAAAGTGGTGAACGCGTACAACAAGCTCCCCCCGTATACTTTCGAAGCTTCAACGGTCGAAGCACTCAAGTGTAGGCTTGACCAGGTCTGAAAACGAGTGTTTCCTGACCTAATGTAGACTTGGTTTGTCATAAATATATGTATGCCGTCTGTGCACAACTATGTTGTATGTAGCTTCATCTATATGTAGGCAGACGTTTAAATGCAGGTACGAAGGTAAAAATTGCATGTCTGCGTATATGCAGATATTACTTATCTACTAAACCTATTATTATTATTAAAGTGTGTAATAATGTTTAGACCTTCCGTATTGTTTGGTTGTACACAAGTGCTGCAGTGCTCGAAAAGAGAGTCTGCAAATCTGCCATCATTCGTGCAGATACTCAAAAGGTAGACTGTTGGGATTATCACTCCCAGTCATTAACAGCTAGAGCCCTACACTACATGCTCACATATTTGCCGTGGAATCCGAACCCTCCTACTCTTCATTTTAGCAACACTGCAGTTTTAGTTTTAAATTGGATACTGTTAGCCATAGGAAACTTTCATTGCCTTATTCATTCATTTATTTACTCCAATCTTTTCTCATATTTTGGACAGCTCATGACGGCCCCTTGATACGGCTGATTGGCAAATGCAAACCACAAGACAAGATAGCACTGACAAAAGTGTCACTACCACCGGTACTCAACTATATTTTATACGTTCTCCGTCTATTTAAAAAAAGCAGCAAAGGCCGTAACTAACAATTTTCAAAAAGAGACCTTTAGCCGGAATAGAGAGGTAATGACGTCAAAACTATTCGGATGAAATTATTATTTCTCCTACCAAAAACAAATAACTAAATAGTACGACGATCACATGCCTCCATTCCGAAGGCTACAAACTTGGTTCTACCAAGTGAGGCAGTGTGAGACGGGGGCTGTAAAAATTTTCTCCCTCCCTCTTATTGCTCAAGCATTTGCGTCAGACTATCTCAGTATCGGTGTGTTCATGTGTCGTCATTGAGAAATCGGGGGTTTCAAATGGATTGAGCTGTACCTGAACATGTCTTTCGTTCTTGACTTACCTTTTTTCCTTCACAACGACCGTAAGCTGTCATGCGTGTACGCAGTCTACAAACTCTTTTTTAGTATGCAGGAAGAGCAGTGTTGTCTCTCTTAGTACTGCACAAATGGTGTCACAAAACTGTTGCAGTTACATATAAGAGTAACATATATAGCTAGGTTACCACAAGCATATTAGTGGTTGTTTCAAAATGAGTGTGTACGGATGTGTACGTATGCGTGAGTATCTCAGTACAGTTGTCTCCATTTTATTAACGACCGTGCACGCACCTTGTTTTCTGGTCCCATTATTCTTCTTCCTTTACTTACGTACAAGACTGTCATTGTTTTTGTAGGTTACGGGTATCAGGCAGACGAAGCCTGATAAGGGATTCTCAATCGAAGCGCGGGAAGCTGTCGCCTACCAACGCAGGAAACTGGACTATCAGGCTGCTAGCCGCCACGTCCTGTGAACTGAACTAAACTGAACTGAACTGAACATCGTGTTTCAGCGTCAATGGCCAGCTTCTGTTGGCTGCTTGAAGTGGGTACATTCCCGCAGAATAAAGTGGGGAATATGCTTTCAAAGCTACACAGGCAAATTCAAAGTAGCTTTGCTATAGTGTCAAGCACTGATCCGCTGTAAGTTCAATGCAGTTGGCCTGAAAACACTCATGATAGCAACCGTGTTTCATCCAGCAAACCACCTTGGTGGAACAACCTGAACAGCCACATAAACGGACATTCAATGTGCTAGTCTTCCGGAATGACTGTTAAGTGTAGGGTTTCAACAGGCGATCGATAGGACCAAACAATAATTCACAAGTGACTTGGCAAAATACAATTTACGACAGAATCACAAATTCAATTTGAAATGGATATAAAATGGCTGGATAGATTCAGTTGTCATTTTCCACAACATTAATATAAGTTGTCAATAAAACCGACTTAATCCGCGAGTGATAAAATTCAAGCCGAATTCGTGCTACTCGCGCTAACAGACCTGCAGTGACTAACGGCACGAAAATTTTCCGGTCGAGTTCCGGCTGGAAATCCTTGAAACTGTGCCCGCTAGAATGCCGAAGGCTCCTGGAAGGCATAAATCTAACGTTTTCATTCTTTTCCTGCAGGGTTGACAGAGGAACATTTTAATTTTGCATGTCCAAGTGGATTAACAGGTCCCAATAGAATATTCTTCAAATGGAAACCTGAAACGCTTGCCAGACTGAATATTTTCTGTTATAAGGTGGTCGCTAACTGGAACAGCTTTTCGCCAGTTATCATTACGGCTTATTCCAGGAGGCACTGTAAGATCTTTTAGACTTTTATTTGCTTGTTAGAAGTAATAGGTGAATGGTGAGGTCTAAATTTTCCCGTTTACAGCTCCTTTACAATCAACCCAACAAAAGACGGCCGGTTAAGAATAACGGAACGACTAAATAAGCAGCGTATTGTCAACACAAAATCGACGTGGGCAAGCGAATAACAAGACGAAAAGATAGTCCAAAGAAAAGACAAGCAAGCGCGCAATGTGAGTCGTGCGTTTGAGTGCACGGGGAACTTTTTGGTATCCATACTCGCTCAAACAAAGCTCACACACCTAAAACTATGGAGGAAAAGAGTAAAAATGGCAGTCGTAATTCTAACATAGTCAGCAACAAACAAAAACGGCCGCTAAACTCCTACGTGTCAACTGTATTCACAGAATATGACGCTACGCCAGCTTTTCCTTGCTTGCATCTCGGAAAACCTAATGACCGGGTGTTATCATACGAAGAATCGTACCGGCCCAGAGAATTTGAACCGTCAACCTCACACCTGCGTATCAATCACTGGACCACCGGAGAGTTTGCCTGCCAGCAATTTTGAGATATTTCAGCGAATTGTTCGTGGGTTTGAGGTTGAGGGCCCAAGTCACCAAGGTCGATGTCAGCGGCTTTCTTCTGAACTGAAAGTTATTCACTGAAAGCCGGATGTAGCACCGCTCATGGAGGCTACATAGAGTACCGTGACGAATTAAATACTAATCCAACAGTTTTGAGTAGGTGGGAATCTAAAAACATTATGAAACGGTCTCTTGTAGAGTCGCCAACTACCTCCAGAGGAAAGTTGTTCCAGTGGCTGATAAAATTAGAAGAAGCAAACTGTTGTTAAGGCAGTTCCGAAGTCAAAGCTTACACAGCTTCTCGTCGTGACCCCTTCGACTGCTATCAGTTTCTAGGATAAATAATTGTTGCACGAGTACCACGCTGAAGAAGTGTGCGTGGACTAATTCGGCGCGGGGTCTTCGAAACTCAAATGCGTAAAGATCAAGAATTTCAAGACGTGACTCGTGAGAAAAATGCTGCATGCCAGGGACCATTTTGGTGTCTAGTCGCCTGACATTCTGTGACGACTACGTTTCACTTCAAACCGGCGCATCCGACTCGACCAGCGCGCTCAAGCAGTAGTCTTGTACAGACCTTGTAAAGCGTTCAAAAGGACTGTCGATCTATGAACGGAAAGGGCTATTTTAATAATAATGGTATATTTCTCAACGCATCTATGAGAAACACGCTCAGATAAGCATGATCAGTGTAAACATTTTAACGTGAAACGCATATCGCACAAATACTTGTTAATTGTACAATACCTCAATTATGGAAATAAAGTAACATCCCAGGTAACATCCCAAGAGTCCCAGATCACTTATTAACGGCCACCTGATGGTGATGGGAGGAAGATGAACCAGACGACACCCAAACCCCTAGATCTATCTTCAGGTCAACCTTCGCGTAATTTATTTCACTTTGTGCACCATGTATCACTGATAGGTTCCCGGGGTTTCTTACGAGTAACATATCGTCCCACTTGCTGTCGTTTTGAGGGAGAATCCAGTTATCCGACCAATATTTGATACGGGCAAGGGGCAATTATCCGCTTCACGAGATTCGCCTCGAAAGTCGTTCCCAATGCAAAACGGTCCTTTTGACGCGAATCCTGGTTTTTTAAATATTTGGGAAATTTCAAAATCGGAATCTCAGGCATAGTACTTGCAGTAACTTAATTGTAAGTAAACAGCGTCAATGGAACCATTGTAATGCATCGAATAAGTCCCAAAAGTATTAGCTTGGTGATGAAAAATTTTACACCACTTTGGCAAAAATAACCCGTTATCGGCGTTAGCTCACATTTCAAGTCTTATAAATGCAATCGTTGTAAATTTCCAGGTAAAATAGGTCATCCTATAGCCTGATAGTGCTTCGTTTTGCAGCGTTTTAAAGATATGGTCAAAATGGGAATGTACGACCACACAGTGTTGACATTGCATTTCAACAAGAACACTAACGCATTTGATAGTGAAATATGTATGACAACAATTCCAGCTTCCTTGTCCATACGATATTTATAATACTTCATCTTGTTTGCAAGATTTCAGGTAGATACTGGTCGATGAAACGTTGCTCTTAGAAATTGTTAGAAATGACGCTATTACACGGTTATTTGCATCGTCGTTTTGTATGGAATGGCGTACGAATAGGGTATCACGTCCCACTCTATCACCGAGACTCTTCAGAAGTAAATTTCATTTAATCTACCGCATTGTTTTTAACTAGTTAAAGGTTGCTTGGCATTCATACGGAACAATATGCGGAAACAGATGAATTCAAGCTGCCTACCGATCACTGGGAGGTATCAATTTGGGGAAGTATCGGGATCTAATCGACAGTTATTTAACTCGCACCTACAGGAGATTTTGTTACGCTACCGGAATCCCCGTGACTGTGTGGGACGGCTGTTATTCACTTTATCGCCTACTGACCGCCACATCCGTTCGAGATCTAAGAATATGGTAAGCAAACTCCTTCAATTTCACTGAACAAGTACGCTTTCAGGTGGCGAAAATGAAGAGAACAATAGGCTGTATCAAAAAGACATTCAGTCTACCGGATGCGAGGCCGGCTGTTTACAAAATGTGCGCTCGAATTCAACTTGAGTATTGCGCCTTCATTTAACGCCACCTATACGAATCCGATAGGATTGTCTTAGAAAATATCCAACGATCATCCACCAAAAGCTTAATAGGATATTCATCTTCACTCATCTATAGGGAAAGTTGTCAAAAATTTGGTATTGATCCGCTTTGGTCACGAAGGCGTTCGCCATTCACTTCAAACGCAGCTCCTCATATGGTCTAAGAAATAAGGGTTCCACTTCGCCAACCCTGTTGGCTCGTAAAACATACGAGCCAACTTCTTTATTGTAAAATATTCCTACATTTGGAGTAGACTTTCGAATGAAATCAGAGCCAGTAACAGCATTCAGCATTTTAAAAAGGGCCTGGACAGCTTTCTTACATCATCAAACATAATGTCAATCCTCAAACTTTGTGTATCTTCTGATGACCTTCTTGAATGTGGTCCAGATAACCTTTAGCCGTCAGCAGGATAAACGCATGTACCCGTCTTTACTATTAGGGTCCCATCTAAAACAGCTTGCCTGAAACTGTCTACTGCGTATCCACCGTTTACTCACAACACATCTCGCATTTGAATCATTACGCACTCACGAAAGCGCATCATTTTACTCACGTGCGTCACTTATATAGAGTCTTACTTAATGCAAAAAGAAAAAAGGACTATATCTCACATATATACTTTTCCACATATTATATATGCCCATTCGTAATAACTTGTTCATCTTGGTAATCACTAAGACTATAATTAATGGTAGCCGGTAGTGACGGTTAACTTGGCCGGCATGCAAAAACTCTCCACAGAAAACTATGGAAAAAAACTTCCTCGTTTACCTTATATAATCTAGTTATAACCCCAATTCACATCGTGCGTTGTCTCCTCTGCCTCAAACCCTCCCCATTATCCATAAGTAACTGTTGTAAGCTATGGAATATAGATTCTAGCTTAGACATTGACCCTACAAAGCAATCTGCCCAATATGCGTAATAAATCCCTTAAAACCTCATTTCATATCGTGTTCTGTCCCCCTGTCTCGAAACCCTCTTCATTAACCATTATTAACTATTGTAGGCTATGAAATATAGATTCTAGCTTAAACAAACTGACGTCAAAACTTCGTACGGAATTTTGACTATCACGTGAGAATCAGTTCAGAAGTAGCTGTTGGTTACTTAATTATCGCAGAATGCCATAACAATTATTTGCGGATACTATATACTTTGTTGGAAAAACAAAAATATTGATATCGCGTAAAGATTTTGTCAAAAACATAACATTTACATTAATCTTCATATTACACATGATTGCTACACATTTTCCCAATAAACACATGAGATTGCGCTCTTTTTCTTATTTCCACGAGCATCCGTAATGCAACGAAAGTTTTCGTGATGAATGGGCGCTCAAAACCCCACTTTGGCCGAGCGATTGGCGAGATTTTCAACTTTTTGACGTTTTCCAGCAGTCATCCCGCGCTGGAGTCTGCTTAAATATTCGCCGGAGTTTGGAATTTCTCGTTCTACTTCGCCCAAACTGAATTATTTCAGCATTTTTCCGACTGAAGTCAATTGAAATAACGGCGATATTCTTCGAAGATGAGTTTGCACGTATTTCTCGGCGTCACCTTAAACTATTTGAAACGCCGTCTTCACCTATGAAACGTGCGGTCGAAACCAGCGAGCGCGCACTAGT
>JTDE01006489.1:0-13469 GCA_014338405.1 Paragonimus skrjabini miyazakii
AGCTTTATGCTGGACTGCCTATTAGTTTCCGTTTATTTCCGTGTGTCTTACTGTAGGACCGATGCTGTTTGCACCGTTAATTTCTTACTCGACCAGTTTGAAATTTGAATTTTGTTCGTTTGTTTTTAATTAATCATGGCCCATTCGAACGTGACTGGTACTGTGTGCTTTTTCTATCACAGCTGTTGACTCATTCCTAATCTACACTTATTTAAATTGTTGCATGTCTATTGATCATAGTCCGTGTATCGTAACCGAAGAGATCGGTCGAAATGTCTCTGCAGAGTACATCTTATGTAATTCTACTCGCGTGTTCTAAATTTATCCGGGGACATAAATGTTTCAAATTTCGAAGAAATACCTTGCGCTGCGACTTGCATGAAAAGCTCCGCTCTTGGTTCGAACAAGCTGTTCCCCAATCATTCGAAATGTCTGAAAGCTGATGCCTTGGCAAGAATGTTTGATCTCTTTTTGCTGGCTGAGGGTTGTCCGGGTCACATGTGCCACCTTCGTATCATACCTGACTCCAAATTGAACAAATCAGCTTCTCCAAGTAATCTATATCCTATTGCCTCATCCTCAACGTTGATACGTTGTTTTCAAAAGATATTGGCCAATGGCTGCCAGCTCTCATGTTTTGCTTCTACATCGTGATGGCTGCCTTAAAGCTACCGTACTGCATCACACGTTGCTACTGAATTCTTGCTCAACATCTTAACGCTGGAAGTTCCTGTCCTCTGATTTTTTATTCGCCATGGTTATCCGCCATCACTCCTGCATCTGGCTGTTGTAACTGGATCTTTGGTCTGTGATCGCGTCAGTGGACTAAACTGGTTAATAGAACAACGGATAACCGCACAGCGGATAGCGGAACAATGCATAATAAACAGTAAGCAACGGAACTTCCGGAACTTCCCTGCTAACACAACCACCCAATGCTGACGCATGGGGACAGGAAGAAGATTGGCTTCCAAAGAGAGCTTCACTGTATCGTTCAATTCGAAGACAATATGGTCACAAACCCGTTCGTACCTATAGAGTCTATGACCAGTAAGAAAGCAAGGTCAAATGTGAGCCAGTTAGAAGTAGACAATACAGTGCAGCGAGGTATAAAAAAGGCGAGCGTATGAGTTAGATGCCAAAAATATTAACGAAAAATCGAAATTGAAGTATACTTAATACCAATTTTTTAGGCCTTTCGAAAAGCAAATAAAATGTTGCTCGGGGAGCTGGAGATTTCACCGACAGTGATTATACCAACAAATCGAACACCAGCTTTACTGGGGCTTGAGGTATGCCATCAGTTCCACTACACCGTGGTCAACGGTCTCGCCTATGTTGATGACTTCGTCTTCATGGGACTTAGTGTGGCATATCTTTTGGACAAACTTGCAGTCGTATCCAGTGCCCTTCAGATAACCGGATTAAAAATGAAAAACTGGAATACGCTGGCCAGCCATGGCGGCAGTAAACACATCACGACAGCCCTCGCTGAAGAAGCAGTCCGTTGTCTCACGTGGCAACTGCGGTCTATCAGCAAGCCTCGCTTCTATTCTTTGATCATGCCGAATCGCACGTGATGTGGAGTGTGCTCGACACAACTGCATTTCTGAGGGTCTGGTGAGAAGACAACACAATGTCGACTATTATATTCGAAGAGTTATGAGTACCACTGGCAGCCTCATTCATGAAACCTGACGTGGCCACGGTTCGTATGGAACAAGCAGCAGCACTTGACATCAACAATGTGGACGATTATGGAAGCCAGTCTGTTTGAACTGACAAGGTAAAAGCACTTATCCATCTTCACGTTATGTTATTCTGTTAGGAGACTAATTCATCAAAACAATCAAATCAAGACATCGGTGACGGCTGATTAAATCAGCCATCATTGCAAACCAGTCAGGCCTTTGGTGACGGCTGATGAAATCAGTCATCAACATAACACTGAGGGGCACGTCGGACGAACTAGGAGGAAGCGTGAAAGCGAGCGCGGGTGTCGCGCTAGGAGGAGACGTGAATGAGCGTGGGTGTCGCGCTAGCCCGACGAACCAGTCAGAGCGCAATAGCCACCTGGTCGCGAAGTGGCTTGAACAAGCGAACAGTGGTTCAACGAGTAAATGGCCATATTTGGCCACTATTTCACGCTAGATACTTACATGCATTTCATTCATTTGTTGAACTGGTAGTCAGCAATGCTGCGTGTTTTCCCGCAGTCGTGTTCTTGATTCCGCGCAAGTAGACTGGGTGAAGCCGCATAGTAGGGATCCAGGTATAGCATTCAAGTCGGAATAGAACGTTTTGGCAAGAAAAGGCGCGTTATATCATTCTCATCGTCTGCGACTGTCCAGGTGTGCAGTGTGATTTCTGCCTTCTAATCATACTGGGTTCTGTAAAGACTTATACACGATCATATGGGGATCTTGATATCGACTGTGACCTTTTCTCTAGCAAATTT
The DNA here is from genome assembly GCA_014338405.1 of Paragonimus skrjabini miyazakii. Classification (NCBI taxonomy): domain Eukaryota; kingdom Metazoa; phylum Platyhelminthes; class Trematoda; order Plagiorchiida; family Troglotrematidae; genus Paragonimus; species Paragonimus skrjabini miyazakii. The sequence goes on from JTDE01006489.1 coordinate 2,459, forward strand.
CTCGCCACGAAAGAACCTTTTATCATTTCCGTGCGTGAGTTTTGGTTGTATCGGCACTCCGGTGTTCAGGAGCTCAACTAACTTTACGAGATTGCTTCTTTCAAATTTCCTTTACTCACATTTCGACGAAACATTTCCACTCGGTGTTTATATAACTATCTGTGTTTACTACTCTGATTAAAAAAATGTGTCATTTGATTAGCGTTCAGTATCATGCAATGCCCTACATCAAACAGATGGCTTACTTGAGTTTCTCCTTTTTGCTTCTTTCACTTTGATTACCTTTGTTGCCACGCTGACGAAATTTCACTCATTCTTTCTTTTTCGGTTTTTGCACTAACATTCTGACCCGCATTATTCGGTGAACATTCTTTTAACCCCTGCTAGGTTTGTGAGATTTTTCTAACTATATCGCATTCTTTCAGAACTTGCGTACCTTTTCGACCTGCAGCAATTCCTTTATTTTACGCCAATTTCATGTTCCTTATCGACGAATGTGCCTCTGCTGCATGACATGACCGGATTAATTTTGTCTGCTGACTTACCTCTACTATATATTGTGTACATTCATTTCACAAAAGTGACCGATGAGGTTCGATCGGAATGTTCGCAAAAGACAAGGTACTTATTATCAGTGGTCTTTGCCATATCAAATGCGAGAGCACTACTCATGGATCCTTTGAGTATCCGAATGCTCTTTCCATGTTATCATCCAGTACGGAGGGCCTTCATACCATGGGCTGACGTATGGATTCATGCCAACGCACTCTTGTGATTGTCATGTGCCAGGGAATCATTTGCTTTGATGATTATTCGACTGGGGCCGTCAACATATGCATTCACTGACTTCTGCTTACCAACCATACTGGGTTCTGTGAGGACTCACTGCGCGTTTATCCAGAGAACTTGATGTTGACCGTTGCCTTTTTTTGACAGATGTCTCACTATGAATAGACATTTTGTTGTCCCGATTCGTTGGCCCTGACCGGGCCACCACTCTAGCTCCCTAAAGTTCCATTGAATTCAACTTTTTGTTCTCGTATTTTTGTGTTTTAAACATGCCCGATAGATCATTTTCATCCGGTAACTCTGTTGTTATCTGCCTTTGTCACTTTGACTGAACGGTTGCACTACTTGTTTAGCGTTGCATACTGTGGAACGACCGGCATCTAATAGCCAGCTTGTCTTAAGTTCTCTCTTTTCCTTCCTCATTTTTGTCGCCACCACTTGTTCTTTATTTGAGAGAATTTTTGATGTTTGCTACACGAATTTAATGATAGTAGCGATATTCCTGAGGACCTCATCCTGCTCATAGTAACACGGTATTTGGTGTCTCAGGAATACCGAATCTCCGTCACTTCCCAATTTTAATCATACGACAGTCAACTCGTCTGAACTTGCGGTGCCCTGCACAATCTACTTTCGGAATTGACATGCCAAAGAAGTTTTTGCTCTGCAGCATCCCTTTCACGCCTAGTTTGGATGGACTTTATAAAAAGAAAACTTGCAAATGAACAGAAACATGTTCATTCCTGTAACTGTATCAACACAGCCACCTCAACGAATTGCAGAAGGTGGTGACCGGTGACTTACTGATCGATAACACGATGCCGCAGCATAGATGCATAAGACCCTTAGCCCGAGTACGGATACAGAACGCGTGTTAACGCACTACGTTCTATTGATTTAATAACATGTACAGGCTGCCATAATTGACGCGGAGAGTACAGAAATCAGGTGTCCAGTATATATCCATAGGGTCTATTGACACAAGAGAAGTGTTGGCATATGTTTGGTAAATGCAGCACTTTTTATCCTCACCTACATTTCAGTATCAATCTCCATAAGAACGAGTTGTCCCTCGATTTCCAGCTGTACAGAACGAGGTGGGGTTCGACAGAAGCTATCACTTATAACGCTGCAAACGGTATAAAACACGAGGTCACCTTCAGTGGTATCGTCGACTGATTTTACTGATCCTGTGTGCGATTGAGACCATGGCGGTCAGTAAACTTTTATCGGACACCTGCGAGCTAGATGTCCAATTTTCTCACACGCATGGCAAACTGTCTGCTTGTGAGGGAGCACGTTGGCTGAAGGGTACTGGTCTACGCATCGCTAACACGTAACTGATTTGTTCGAGGTTTTCAGTGGTCCATCAGTTGAACAACAGCTCTGTTGGTCTACTGTGAAAACGTGATTACCTGGTTAATAATGTCTTCCCACTGTCGAACAATCGCGCAAGCTTTCTTTCAGGTTAAAGTAAACACATCTTCTGACGGTAATCTGTTACGTATTTGTCCGCTCTGGATACCCGAAATTAAAAGCTGTAGAGCCATTCCTTTTTTGCATTTGGTAGGAAGAATCTCATTGTAACACTAAGCTGGCATGACTTGTTGAATGCATGCAGTGAAATCATTCACACTCATCTGAAGCTTGATTCAACTTAATGAAACACTACCTCGCAATGTAAATAAGCTGGCGTGCTCCCCACAACTCATTCAGTGCTTTCAAAGCGTTAGTACTATTCTCTTTACTGCCAATGCGTAGTGCATCAAAATGTCGTTGGCCTTTATCGCCAAGAACCTGTCGCAGTAATTTAATTTTGTGGGTGTCCGAGAGAGGGGTATTGTGTTGCAACATAGGTAATAATTCCAACTAATTCAGTACTGTCTACATTCAACGGCTCCAAGAAGATCGTGACGGCTTTGCACATGCAGTACACCAAAGCTGTACAGGTAAATGTATCACGTTAGATATTTTTCCCTTGTCGCCAAATAATACGACCTAGTGATCTGATTGACGCCGCATTCAAGTATGTAGACCAACTTGAATTTTATATAGTACTGCGCCTCGACGGTTTCGAATTCGCCCGAGTATCAACGCAACCTCCATCCCAGCACCAGTACGGTTGACCAACCTTAAAGAAATGGGATCGAGCTCGACACCTTCTATTAAGCTGTTATTCCGTACAGTGCTCTTGAGAAAGATTTGTTGATCATTACTTTACTCCCATTTGTGCACTCGAAAAATGTTTATTTGCTAACTGATATTTGTTGTTCTAACCGCTCCTTTGGGACTATATCAGCCGCTTAATATGAGCTTTCTGTTATTGCTCTACTTTTAATAGCCAGCTTGTTGAAACTTTTTGTTTGTCTTCTTTAATTTTCGTTGCTACAACTCCTACTTTCTTTGTAGTTGGTGCGTAAAATTGGACTTGGTAACCAATCGTGGTAAAATATGAAGATTCTGCCTGGTACCATAAAGTTTCTTCTGCATCACAGGCACTTCAGTTTACCTATGTCGCGTACATTACAGACCTGAACACTCAGTCTTGACTGGCTGATCTTTAATCGTGTTTATAATTGGCCGTTTTTCGGGTTATGAGTAATTTATTGCTGTCGATTCGGCCATGCTAATACAATCATCTTCCAAGTCGAATGTCACATAAATTTGGTCGTAATCTTTGCATTCAGATATACTTTTCAGTCAACCCGTTTCGAAAAGAAGCACTAGATTCGAACTTCATTCTTATCGGAGTTCGTCAATTGTGCATATCCTTGCCACGACCGGGATTAAAACCCTGGTCACGCTTCTTTGAATCAAACGCGTTGACCACTGCGCCACTGACCTCACATTAAGCACGACCGAATTATCATATCTGAACGCTCGACCAGTTTCGTTTTTGAGTAGTAACCAGGTTGCCTGGTTGTCTCGACAAGGGACAGTGTAATCAGGATGAACGATGATGCTATACTACTCGTTTGTAGTGAAGATGAGGTATGCATTTAAGTATTGAGTCAACCATGGAAAATACAAGAACGAACATTGTAATGCATGAAATGGTGCTTTCCTTACATATACCTGGCATTGGCAACCGTGGCGTCCGTGGGTCAGTTTTATTTGCAAATGAGTGTTTTTGTTTGAAGCGGTGTTGAATCAGTGTACTCCCTGGTTGATCTTCTGAATAATCAATCCTTGTGCCTTCCGCGTTCTTGACTCACAACAGTAGTTGCTGTCTGTTAAATCCAGTCGATAACCCTATGGTTAAGACTCTCTATGTTCATCATACACGATAGGCGATATCCTAGCTTACTGATGAATAGTCGTGGATTTAGTTCATTTCAAGTTGAATGATGTTCAACTTGAAAGTAACCGAATCCCCGACTACCAATTAACAATCACATTTGAATTTTCTTGACATAAGTAAGCAAAAGGCACTGTCAAAGATCCCTTTCTAACGCGTAAAAAAATGGACCACTTCTGAATTTTGATGTTTATCACGGATTGAAAGTAGGCAAACGAGATCGATTGCTTAAATATAGAATGGATTTTCTAATCAAGGCAACAAACAAAAATGCCGTGAGATAATCACTTGGATCGCGGGCATCATCTGGTCATAAGAGCACAGAAATGAAGGTGATCATTGATGTGTTACTTGAGTTTGCTCATTTAGCTGACCTTATGCGGCATCGAGACAAGCGGTTGGCTGTCTACGGCCACCGTTTCGTCCTGAAGTTAGGCCTCTTGACCTTAATTTACACATCTTTTTGTTTCAAAATCGACTCGTTATATCTCAACTGTGTGAGCACGTGATTAAATACGACGCATATGTTAAAACGTATAGATATAGCATAGTTCCTGAGCGATTCAGAGTCGCACTGTGGTTATGCCAATCTGCTTTCTGTTTGGTCGCTCACCGTTGAAGTTGATGTGGTTCTCCAGATTGAGTTGTGCTTATCTTTGATTTGTTAATGGTTATGATTTGACCAGATAACTTCGTTTGTGTCGTGATTAGATTCAACAATTTCTTGGGCATAAACAAGCTCCAGTAATGGAGAGTGACCGATGGTATCAGGTGATTTTGGTTGCCCACACTGAACAACCAATTATTTCCATCTAATGACTGGCTGGCTAACAAATGTCACTTGGGTAAGCGACGGAAACATTGCAACGTGAGTATTTTTACGTATTCCCGTACCTGAATTAAAAATTCTCCTGACTTTTTGTTATGAACCGCGTAGGTTGACAATTGATGGAAAAGTAATAACGCCCGGTGTTCACTATAACCCGGCTCAGCTACGACGGTTGCACTAACGACTCACAGTACCACGGCTTATACGACGACGCACGAACCACCACAAATGAAGAAGACAGGAAGACAGGGAACCTTCAACCAAGAGTATATTTGATCGCAACCAAACGTGTTCAAAATACGCTGGAAAACTCCACCGTATTTATAATGTTCAAGCGGAGGCTCATACAGTGAGGAGGCTCATACAGTGCTGGAGGCTCATACAGTAATAAGAATAAAAAAACAACATTTTTGGGTTAATTGTGGCATCATCCCAACACCTTTCCAATCCGTGTGCACTTTTGTCTCGATCATGTGATTCCGTCCTCAATTTCCTTGGTGACCTTTCACGGTTATCACGAATTCCTTGTTAACATTCCCGATTCAAATGATATCTATTACGTATGCCCTGGTAACCTTTTCACTCTTTGCTCGCGCGGTGACATGGGAACCTAAAGCATCATCATGTGAACGCCTGTCAGCCTGTTTCCACCCGCCCCTCTCCCTTGTGTGCTGGCTGATTCATATGTCTGTAATCCCTATGCATGCACCGTCCAGAGACTTGCCGGTTTCGCATTTGCTTGCTAGCTTTGACCTGGTGTTCTTTTTTTTGCTTGTATTTTTGGGCCTGATAAGTCCACTTGTTGTATTCCCTGTGAACGTGAGTAGTTGAGGTTTATTATAATGCTCATTTTATTGATTATGTTGGTAGTAGTACCGTAGTAACCGATTCCGCTTGTTTTGAACATTAGGATCCGATTCGCTAACGTGTCACTCAGCGTTATCATCATAACGTTGCTGTTTTGATTGCACCTAAGTGTTTTATCGATTTACAACTATAACGTTTCAGTATTCCTGTTGTATGCCCATATATACGTTTACAACTTCGAGCAATACCTACATTTACTTTGGCTCAGGCTACTGTTGCCTCTGGCCGTAACCCATAAAGTGGCTCGTCAATTAATATGCGCAATGTATTACTGGCAAGTAGTTTGGCAGATTCGATAATTTAGAAGGGACCCAATTGCGAAAAATCTGATCTTCGGCTGGATTCGAACCAGCGATAGAAACAACATGCCCAAACGCGGCAAATGCTCTACCAGTTGAGCTACGAAGCCATGCCGGAGGCTCAGTAATTTCACATTTGTGTTTACTTACCCACCTAACAGTCATATGGAATCCAATAAATGATCCAACCGATTGACTGCCCAAGCAGGATTTCCTGATCACTTCATGCTGGAATCTACCAAACTACTTATCAGCAATACAGTGTCAATGCTCATTGGTGGCTTTGATGGATTCCAGCTTGAATTGTTTGAGAAATCCTGCCGAGGCAGTCGATCCTCTGGATGAATTGGTGAATTCCATATAACACAGTTGGTTGGGTGGGTAGCTAAACCCAAATGTGAAATTACTGAGCTCCCGGCATGGCTTCGTAGCCCAGCTGGTAGAGCATTTGCCGCGTTTGGGCATGTTGTTTCTATCGCTGGTTCGAATCCAGCCGAAGATCAGATTTTTCGCAATTGGGTCCCTTCTAAATTATCGAATCTGCCAAACTACTTGCCAGTAATACATTGCGCATATTAATTGACGAGCCACTTTATGGGTTACGGCCAGAGGCAACAGTAGCCTGAGCCAAAGTAAATGTAGGTATTGCTCGAAGTTGTAAACGTATATATGGGCATACAACAGGAATACTTAAACATTATAGTTGTAGGTCGTTAAAACGCTTAAATGAAATCAAGAAATGAGTCAACAGGTTAGAACGATGGTGCAACATTCTTCGTTACCACTAATGGTGTATCGACTTTCGAAGTTCAGTCATGTGAAAATCCGACCCAATCCTATCCCCCCCACCCAAATGTTTATCTCTGTACATTCTTCCTCCGCTGTTTCTGGCCCTCAATTGGACCTTGATCTAGATGTTTTCGTTTTATTCCGTCAATTTGATTGTTATGCGAATGGCCAGTTGCCGGTTATTGTACTGTGCTTGGGTGGTGCGTGCATCACCTTTTTAGGGTTCGACTTGTCTCCATTTTTTTTTAATCTGTTGACTGCTCGGAAGAACTCTGTCGACTCCTACTTTTTTTGTTAAACTATTCAACACAGATCCAGGTGAACAAAAGTATTCCCAGCTTCTTCAAATCTGTAAAATTCTTATGAACCTTACAATATTGCTCGAAAACATATGAACCAACATTCTAACTCCCGGATTTTATGTCAATTGTTCAAGTAATTTGATTTATATGCATAGAAACATGACTGTCACTCCGTAGAACCATAGGGAGTATTACCGGATGGAACTTACAGTCAAATGGATACTTTTTTAAAACGTGGAGGAGTTCAGAAGTGCACTTTTTTTAGAAGAACAATGAATGGTAGCAGAATGCTCATCTCAACGACCCCCGGTGAATAAAATACCAGAGTTATATGATACCTTCAGAAAACATAGTTTTGTTATCCTTTTGAATAGAAGAGACTATAGGTTGATACTGCTCGTCTTATGTTTGGATAAATTTCGCCGCATCTTTACCAGTACATACTACAGACGATACATATGTCAATACCAGATAGAAAACAAGAAACAAGAGAAAGTCAAATGCCAGAGTTCACAAGCACTGTCACTACCATAGTAGCGATAGCCCCACAAACAGTTGTTTCCGAACACACAAAATGGATCTGAGCCGTCAAATGGCAATAGCTTCGGCATAGCGCAGTGTTCGCCTTTGTGGCGTAACGTAGATAAGGCGAAATGCCGTTGCAGGGTCGTATTGGTGTTGCGATGGATGATGCGGGCTCCTTTCTTTTATACGTGGCTGTGATCTCGCGTTTGCCCACTTCAGAATATGTTCCATGGACATGATGCTCAGTCCTGCCTATGTAGGATGCTCCGCATCCCCATCGACATTCATAGATAACTTTCGATTTAGCTGACTCGGGTACCAGTTGTTCCACAAAGGGCGGTGGAATACGAAGTGTTCTGAACAGGATCATTGAGGAACCCGCATTGTATGCTCTCGCGATAGAACTAACCAGACGACGGTGGCATACATCATGGTCATTAAAGTGAGGGCGAAGAAGTGCTGGCTTTTCGGACCAACTCGGGTCGAATTCCTACGTCAAGCGGCTGTAAACGGTTTAGATTAACCGTTCAGCTGTAAGGCGGTCTCTAACAAGACCAACACATCCTGAATAATATCCTAAGTGCAAATACATCTGACTCGATCAAACAACGTGCGCACTCAACTATGTTTGTGAGATTGGGGAACTCAGAGATATGGACTTTTTAGAGAGCCACATGTATACAGTGGATGAATGAGAATTACTCGGACTTCAAGTAACACGTGAACAAGCAGGACATTTCTCTCTTTAACCATTCAAGGTGTAATTTATGATCCTGTTATGGCGCCCACCCTGTGACCGTCCCAGGGGGCCACCGTCGTGAGAAAGAAGAAAAAACCCACTTGACTCAGTCCTAACTAGCGGAACTGTTCAAATCGGTTGAGACTTTTATATCGCTATGCCCATGTGCGATCCTAACTCTTTCCCATGATGCGGTGGGAATGTGTGGTCATGACGTGCCCTATAAATACCTTGTACTTGTCGCCCTAGCCGCACCCCTTTTTGTAGCGAAACAAAGCTTCTTATTTTGAACGCGTCTTTTGGCTTGTCTTGGGAGCGAATACGGGAACAGTCGCGGCACTATTCGGGACCGAGATTTTCGTGTGAATTATTACCGGGACGAGAATCCGATTTTATCGAGCGCACCACTATACCGAGATCGAACCAGCGTATCGTTTAGGAGGGTTTACAACAGATCCAACTAGCGCTCTCTGCATTAATGCTTAGTATTTGAACATTTGAACAGACGCAAATCGGTTCGTATACCTGATGCTATCGTGAAAAACCGCCTACTCGACGCTGTGTGAAAACTGAGAATTGTCTGTTGCATCCTGCAAGGAAACCTAGACGACTTTGCCCGTCAAGTTTAGGCTTAGGACGAACTGGGGTGGAAGGTTTTACACTTTATCAGTCCAGACATCACGACATTGTTTTTCAACCACGTTCGCGTTGATACATACTTTAACCAATAACAGTAAATAATGGCGTAAGTAAGCTCATTCACTCAGGTGATTTCATCCACTCGATTGACATGAACGCCATTACCCAGTGTCATTAAGTTCAACGTAACCACGAAAACCACTGGAAGGACTGTCTGTCGTGATTAATCAAACGACATGGATAATATTGCATCATAGACCTTTTGAAGCAATGGTCAAACAATGGCCTGTGAAAAAAGTGTGCACATCTGACTTGCTGCATGCTGATGCAGGTATGACAGCCAATCTCTACGTTTGTATGCAACAACCTCATCAATTTGGTTGTTGTTCAGAGCAACGCAACACCGTGGGTGTCATGCACATACGGTCTATATGAAACTGTCTCAAAACACACTTGACCATCTACATTCACACCAGTGTCCTTCTCACTATAATGGATCTGTGACTCAACGTCAAACCATGCGTATCCAGACGTTATAACATCATCATCATCATCATAGACAGCAATACATCAGTGGTTCACACTGATGCTCAACTGCCGCACAACCATAAAGAAGAAGAAACAAACCCTGTTTAGGAAGAGAAAAAAAAGGGAGAGGGTAGGGGACCTAACCCCTAAGAATAGCTACGTTATAACAAGTGCATCCGATTAGTTCAAACACAACGCCTTCATGTTTTTGAATCAATGGGAACTCCAATTTCAGTAACAGTCAGAAACTAAGTTATCAGTTCATGTCCACTAGACTCGACTCCGTCTGGAATCATTTTCCACCTTGTATTTTATGAACATGATTCGGAAGAGTTTCCGCTTTCAACATGTGGAGGTCTGTAAATTCGTATAGAGATATAGTACTTGTTATAGTCTACATTGCTTCAACAGATTGTTCACCTCTAATTTAAGTTCTATCAGTCTTTTGCCTACAGTTTCCGAGTGCACGTACTAATTAGAGACCCCAACATTTTCCCAGCAATTTAGAGTCACACCTCACATTATACATTTGATTGGCGCCTTCTTAATGGGATGGATACTATTTTTATTGAAGATGTACACATATTGCCAGACGTCTCGGTATTATATTTTGATATGTTTGAATGGTATGCGTGATCGGCCTTGAGTCTGTGTGTTTGAGCTTCCGACCTGTGATGGATTTTACTAAGGAGAGAGTTCCACAAGCCTCGGGTAGTTCTGACACGTTCAGAAAACTTGAACAGATGCGTATCACAAAAGATATCGGGATATCATGGTATGCTTAGGAGAGGTGCTATCCCAAATAACATCGTTTTTGATTAGTTTAAAAGTAAAGTGAGCGGTTACCACTACTCTGTGTCACTTCTATTTGGACAGACAACCGATAGACCAACACTGGAAGTTGACCGTAGGTAATGCTACCCACTTAACAGGTACGGTCTCGTTCAGATCAGTTCAGTCCTGCTCAGTTCGAGATCTTCACCAGCTTAAAAATTACACCGTTGGTTCAATTGCTTCAGTATCGTGGTCCCGAATAGCAAGTTGACCTCACCTTCAAACAAGACTTTTGTTCTAAGTACGGTGTGTCCGTGTGCCCTCACCTGTTATTCCTTAAGGCGATAATATCGAACACTTTGGTCGGAACCTTGCGTACCCATCATCCCACAGTTTGGCGCCAGAAAACAAAATCACGAGGCCAATCCATTTTGCGGGAATTCTACCTGGAAGCTTCACCCAAAGGGTTTATGACGTCACCTAGGAGCATCGTCAGGGTCATACATCTGTGGGAGGCTCCATGTGACACGGTGTTGGAAAAAGGCACTTTTCCAAAAAATTCGAAATACTTGCCCAAGGTAAATTGATTCTTCATTTTCTGGGAACCAGAAAGTTCGCCAGAATTCTGGATCA
>JTDE01006489.1:18232-30424 GCA_014338405.1 Paragonimus skrjabini miyazakii
CGACGCCATTCCTCCAACACCGGGCAAGCTCAAAATCAACTGCCTTTGGACCTACTTATCGATACCTTCGAGATCAGTCGCCCAACAGTACAAATTTCCTCAGCGGCTACTTCAACAACCTCAACCCCTAGACCGAGCAGAGAGCTGACAACCTTGCAACCAAGGTGGTGGACGGACTGTAAACGGAAGCCAACCTTCCCAATGCAGCTCGATCTCCGTCAACGGCGGTACCAATAGTTCTCAACAGAGGAGATGTTGGGAAAAGGCACTTTTCCAAAAAATTCGAAATACTTGCCCAAGGTAAATTGATTCTTCATTTTCTGGGAACCAGAAAGTTCGCCAGAATTCTGGATCATCCGAGAAGTTGCGGTCGCTTTTGATTGGTCCATTCGGCAACCTAGGTCCAAGACCACCGCAAACCTATAAATACAGTTGCTGTAATTACAATATTGCTTTCGGGCTGAGCAGCAAATGAAGCTCGTTTGAAGGCCGTCTTTTTCCTTGCTTGTTGGGGGTTTCTAAGTTGAGAGAGTTGGAATCCGATACTTGCGCTCTTATTTTCGTACAGTTTTGCAATATCGTTGCGTTCGTTCGTGATAGAGATACTGCTCGTTGTTTTGCGTTTGTTCTTGCCTTTCTCTTTCAGATGAGGTCGTAACACTCAGGACCAGAATGTTAGGCCACACACAACCATTGCTAAGTGGTCCTCACATTCATGACCTCAAACTGTTTCTATCATTTAAATAAACACCACTGCGGTGAATGTCACGCACATACACAGCCACACACATCAGCAAACGTTCAGTCTATCTTATCCTGAGCATCGGCTTATGACACATTATGGGACACAACTGTTTCGCCTCAGCTGACATGATAACGAAGCCGCTCACATGGGCGGTCACAACTTACTTGGATTTCCTTTAAACCGGTGGACAGACCAAGTGTTGCAACACTATTATTTTTTTCTGGAACATTGTTGTAAGTGCACTGAACTTAAGTGAACTTTATTTGTATTGCAATTCGCTTATACATTCTTTTGATGTTATTTAATGGTATCACTGATTCTCCTCACAAAGTGTTGGAAGTAACAACCCAGCTGCTAAAGACTTACCCAAAAGCAGGCCTCTTAACCGAGTAGCACTAAATAACGGTTCTAACACACCGTTCTAGCAATAACCATGTCAGACGGCACGGAAGTGTACGCTCACTTTAGGTCGAATCGATCGGATCTATCTACTTTTTGGGATTGGCGTTGGTGTGCCGGGATGGCCGATGGACGTCGAAGACAGATCAATCACGCTATCTGCCTAGTGGAATGTTGTACTGTGGTCGGGGGCTGTAAGGATATCTAGGTTCACGATGAATGCCAACGCTTCTTCACATATTGAAAAGTGCGATGACAATGGATCACTAGGGCATATAAGTAGAAAGTGTCACATATTCACTATGAATTGGTTGGACGGTTCGCGGGAGAGTTTTCGGGATGCCGAAGGCCCGAGTTCATCGAATGCCGACAGTGCAGATGACCATAAGTGAGTTTTTTGCGGAGCGCCGAATGAAGTGGCAGGAGTTTGAATGACTGTTGAATCGATGGGTTCACCATGGAGTAACTGGAAAGTCTTCTGATATAAAATTAACGAGGGGTAATGAAAGATCTACTGTCTTCATTAACTCTCTGGAATCCTCTGCCACCCTCGGTTAACATTACGGGTAACACGGTGCTATCACCGAACCGCTCATGACTGACTTGCATGTGAACTGAGTGTTTCTCCATTGCCCATGGCACCAGTTGTTAGGAGATCGGGTTCAATTCAAAATGAGTGGTGATAGAACGGTACCCACAGCTATCTGAATGTTTTACATAATGTGTTGAAAAACACTGCTGACTCCTTCAACAGCTTTCCACAGGCGAATAGGGCCGTTGAAATTGTGCCGCTTAATGGAACAGTGTGTAGCTTCTACAGAGTGTTGTCCAAGCCTTGGAATCCTTGGAGAATGACTGCTGCACCATTTACTAACATGAGGACTCAATCGCTGCTGCAAGTATTTGAAGAACATTGGGTCCAGTTGTTGAATATCGTGCAGTGAGTGTAAGAACGATATTGCACTCCTTGTGTACATTGCTCTGCAAAAGTGATGAAGAGCAATGAGAGCTAGAATCTATTAAAATAAGTAAAGCAAACATTATGAAACTTAAACGTTATTTTACATCATCCATGAGATACACTGGACATAACAGTTGTCATACTGATGGCAGCTTTTGAGAAACTCCTGCTTGATTGGCGATGCTGTCGTCTATAATCAAGACTTTTTTGTTCATTGACCCTGTAAATTGAATACAAATGCAAAGGAACTGAACAAAAACCTTGGTCGTTTTGCGTACCAGCCATCCAAAGCAAATCGATAGTCTCACTCCGCATGCATCAATGATGACCAGAACAAAAAGGTGTCTATCTGAACAGCTTCTGTGTATGGTATATGTCTCCATCACATCCCATAGCGCTGATCCATGGCCGGCTGTTCATAAGTCTTGCAAAAATCGTGGAATGTGATTACCACCATCTAGAATGCAGCTAGTGCACCCTGATTCCCAAAGATTTGTAATAAGTTCTAGGGGATATGAGACGGAACTTCTTTGAGCCATATGCTTGGAACGTAAAGTAGGCATGTCCCTAGTTGAGATGTTTTCATCGGATCTATTTCTTATGTACTCACACGGAGTAAACGAACGTACTTCGTGCATCAGTCAGAGTAAGATCTCCTTGAACTCTTCACCACTAGGACGTGGGAAACAGGGTTCCAGTGGGACAGCGATGACGTCCACAGGGTGATTGTGTGTAGCGTCTGGTCTTGTCATCCGGAATATTCCGTTAACGCTGCGATTCACGTTGATTTCCGATTGGCAACCTGTCTGTTTGTGTGTTTGTATTCGAGCACCGCAGTTAGGGCACAGCGATTTATCTTTCTTGACGCCCTATACGCTTGTCAGTATACCTCATCAGACGCCGTAGTGCGTATGCAATAACAAGCTCCAGTGGCACGTTGAAAAAGACGAAAGACGACTTCAAACATGTCAAACAACTCGAACAGTTTTGGATGTATGGTCGATGCAAAATATTGCCAGAAGGATTCGGTCAAATAAACAACAGGCGCATTCGGGGTTTCGAGGAAATTCGCTAGCCCATACACCGCCCGTGTATTTATCGCACTTTGGTTATCCGAGTTGACAATCGTGTAGCCAGTTTTCACGCACAATTTCATTGGTTTGATTCATCTTCAATGTCGTTGGTTGGTTTGGAGATAATGTGAACTGACTGATGCAATGACTTTGTGCACCACCGCGCATGATTCGTAAGACGAGACTGTTGACAGGCCTTCTAGCATTTGAAAGCTAGCACAGGACTATGAGCAATATTCATCATTGGGTAAATATAGATAAAGTACAAATATGGCATTTCCCTACTGAAGTGTGCTACTACAGTAAATGTTTTCACTAAAAGATAACCAATAAAGGGCTGCGTTGATAACTGAATGAGATCCGCCTATAAAGTGGAAAATCGACCGAAAACTAACCATCTTCCCATATCAGCTGTGTGTTTATACCTTTTTAGGGTTTATTTCTGATTTCTCTTTAACGTTTTAAGTTTCCAACAGGATGCATTTGATCTCAGATCTTGCTACCGACTGGCCATTTGGTTGCATGCTATTTTTTGGAGAGTTCACCAATCACACGCGATGTGGCCCTCGCTTACGGAAATCAGCTACAAGGACGGTTACTTATTGACCGATTATGATCAAATTTCACAGAAAGAAAGTGAGAAACAGATAGACAGTAAATTAAGACCATGCGGAGGGCAGACGGATGATGGAGTAGTGTGATAGACTGAAAACATTAACTAATGGCTATCATATCATGGGAGGTGGTAAATGGAATGTTCAGTCAAACTAGGCTGGTAGACTTGAAGTGGGGGGCGTGGTCTGGACAACTTCTGCTCAGTTCATTCACGTGAATCTCAGGTGATTGACGTGATACGTAGCGAACGTAGTTATTTTCGTGCCACTTCGGAGACACGGACGCCTATAAATCAAGCGTTTGAACGGGGTGAAAATCGGTGAATAATGTATGAGATGAATGTTGTAAATTGCGACACTACTTACAGTTTGTTTCATGTTGATGTCATCAGCTGTGTGGGCCAAAATGCTTCGGTGGGTGTCATAATGCAGTCCTGGACGAGGTGAAAATTGATTATATCATTGGATGTGTAGCCGCAGACCTCACTATTACACCGAATTTTCTGAAGAAGTGAACACAGGCTAGTATTTTCAACGATTTGTCATCAGTCATTGTTTGGACAGTTGTTTCTTTACGGTCAAAAAATTACCCCACCTAGCAGTTGATACAAAGACATGAATGAAGGTTGTCGTACAATGCTTGTTTGTGATTCAGACAGCGTTGTCAGTTGTGGACACAATGTGTTGGACTGATGAAAAACTTCAACCTGTTCTGCACCCGTACAGCGGGCCGCCTACTTCGAGTTTCGAGGAAGTGCATAACAGTGACGAGTCGTCGTGGCAGCAGCATTCATCTGATCGGGACTACAATGGCGAACGGGATTATTTATTTGCTGCGTCGATGCTCCCACGACAGTGAGGACTGTAAGCTGTGGCTGCGTTTGGTCATTGATAAACTGAGGGATCGAGAGAACATTTTGAAAACTGATTCAGTATGTGATAGTGCGCCGTGCCATTCATACTTAGAAATCACGCTTCCATGGTGTGCTTAACAAAGGACTCCACTACCAAGGTCAGCGCCTTATCCCTTGTTAAATCTCATTATAAACGTGCGGAGTCTGGTGATGGGCGGCACCAGGGCACGCCTAGATGTGAGACATAACGTTATGTTGAATGGCGATTGCGACGAAACATCTAGTCAACAAAAATGGCAAATGTGTATGCTGGAAATGATTGTTACGTCCGCAGTTGGCAAATTTACCGGCGATCAGTACAATGGGTTTGTTCGTCATTCTCAGCGTTCTCATAAAAATGTTTTGAACAGGAAGGATATGGGTCATTCTTACCTCAAGTTGAAAAGGATTGAATCATAAGACAGAACGGTGAACAGTAGCCTAGCCTTTTATGGACAATGACAACCTGATACAATCGTTCAAAATATATGTATGTTATAAGCTTTTTCATTTAAAACGAAAGCATGTGGATCCAAATGCGCATTCATTACACTGGGAAGTTAGATAGTTGCACTAAATTGTACCGGGCTGCTACTTTCTATAACGACAAGCAGCTGCATGTGTATTCATACCGATCGGTGACAAGTTTGATAGCCAGTAACAAATGGGAATATCTGTAAAATGCAGTTCATGGTATATTACGCGCAGTAACCTTCGTTTGAAATAAGTCAATTTTGATGGTCACGTTTGTAGGCAAATACCCGAGACACAGTTGTTTCTGTCTCGATACTGATGATACTGATGATGATGATGATGATGATGATGATGATGATGAGCAGGAGAAAGGGAAGCAGGACGATGGTAAAGATAAAGATGATGATGACGAGGATTACGAAGAGCTTTACGATAATGTTCTGATACGGTAGCTTCCTATTTTACACTTTCGTTGTGAACGTTTCTAGTCACTGGCTTCATTCAGTGCATAAAACCTCTTTTCTGCCGCGTAAACCTTGCTGATTCCACTGCTCAGTCGGATCATAGGTTATTTTCTTTCCTTTACATTAGCAACTCCCAGCGTTTGGTACAGACACGTCCATTAACTATTCCCACACAAGCAGCAGCCATTCTCTCGTAGCACATCAGACATTGTAAACCTTCGGAAACTAACGTCTTATCATCACACCAGCTCCTTTCTCTCTTCAGCCATCCTGGTTCGTCACACTAAACCATATAGGCGAAGCAAAATGGTGAGACCGAAAATAATTTACCGTTGATCACGTTGAATGAAACGATCCTGTTTGTGGAGGGTGCCTGTGGGTATCAACATTCTGACAAATACATGCTATTCGGACATCCCGCTTTCCATATGATACACACCAAATGAGGTCTGTCATAATAGCAAACCCGAACAGCTTATACCGCCTTATCGAATAATTTTGCAAGAATTTCTGGCATTCGTTGCCCGGTGCATCTTATTGTCACTTAAAGACGTCCAATAAAGCAGAATCCTTATTGTCCAGCTGGCTGGTTGCCATGCTACGCGCGCAAGCTCGCTTTTATGAAAAGGAATTCCAGTCCACAACACACCTCCGGTTCCTGCTCACATATCATGTATACTTATGCCCGGTTTTTGTTTGTGACCGACACCTTCTGTCATGGGGAGGGAGTTTTCCGCCTACGATTCCTCATCCGTTAATCCGATCTCGTTAGGCGATGGCTCGTCCTGTCGCTCGTGCCGCCCGTAATCTATCCACTGTGGACTTTGACCGTATACTACGACCGTGTCCACATATTCTTCCATATTGGAATAATCGTGTCTCCGATCTGGTCATCCATTTCATTTTGTCTGCCATGTCTCGTCCGTTGGTCAGATCTCGTTGAACGAAGGCTGGTCCGGTCGTTCTTGTTGTCCGCGATCCGATCGCTGTGGGTTTCTGGACGTGCTTCGTCGCCGCGATGAAGTATTCCGCCCAGTGTTGGAATACTCGCACTTCCGGTTTGGTAATCTATTACGATATGAGACGCGCTTTTCGCTCGAGGACAATCACGCTTCACATTATCTAGCATAGATAGGATTGGTCACTCTGACGGAACATTGTGCCAAAATAGTTGCAAGCATTGCTTTTGTTTTTTTTCCCAATGTTTTGATGGTGGTTGCATTGGAATTTCGTAAGAAAAATCAGGTTACAGCAGGTCAAGAAAAATAGAAACGCCGTCACTTGTCAAAAGGTTAGGCACAACTATGAACTCAAAATGTTGTAAAATACCTACTTTGTCGTTCTGTAGTATCTTATTGTGTTGATCCCTTGTAGTTGAGGTACATGTGATTGACCGTGTTTCATCGGTTGCATGGGTAAAGTATAGTTTGGCAGCGAATACGTAAATGAAGATGAGTTCTGTCAACGGTTGGACTCTGAACTATCATCTTTTGGTCAAACTCTCTATGCGTTCATTGGAGCACGGATATTGCCTCAAATTTATTCCTCGAAAATCCGGTATACATTCGTATTCATGTATAGTCAAAATTAGCAGCCTCGAACGAACCATGTAGTTGCAAAGCAGCAATGCAAATTAGTTGCTACATTTTTCCGATGTTGTTGGCTAGTTATGGTAAGCTGACGAACTTCCACGTGGCCTACACCACAACATTAACAGATCGTCCGGTGGTCGATCAGGATCACTGACGCTGAGCACTTTGTAATACGAAGTAACCACGTAATGCACTGTAGATAGAAAACTATCTCCGGTTTACGATGAAATCACATTTGTCTAACGCCTGTGTTGTATGTGCAGGAAGTCTTCGGTTGAGAAATCTAAAACACCGAATTTCCTTGTTCCAATTCACCAATAACAATAGGCACATCGAGAGATATTAATATTTCGTTTACTCTCTTCAGTCACAAACGTACAGCAGAATTTATAGGACATGCGGATAGCGTCAGCAGTAGAACTGGCCAACAATTGTGTTTTGATGAAACAAGGGACTGTCATCATTTCCAAGACAGAAAAACTGCATAAGTTAACAGTTTGTGCGCACACAGGGGCGGATGGTGCGTATTAATCATCATAGCCTCGGAGAAAACACATTTACCAGCAGTATAACAACAATATTACTCAACGCATTACTGAAGCCAAACTTTTCTTTACTTGCCACCACTACTTCATTTGGGTTGTCTTCGCGCAAAAATCCGTTTAATGATAATGCAGTTACTTACCGGAGGATTGTGGTTATGATCCAAGCTGTAACGATTAAACGAATGGAAGTCTTGGGTTCAGTCCAGAAGTTGTCGCTGATGGAAAGCAGTTTCATTAGCAGTACTGACGGTGTATAAACACTTGCCTAGAAAACAGATTTGACAGATTACAGTAAACACATGTAAACATGACAATTGCGAATCTTTTGTTTGCATTGGCCTGTTGTTCGAATATTCTATAAGTAGGTTTTGAACACTAGATTTCAAGTAATTTGTAATCTTAATTGCTTTTCAACATTTCAGATATCTTTCCGATCAACATATGCTTGTACACTGTTGAGCGGGTCAGGCACATCAACATGTTCAGTCGTGTCTGTTGAGTGCGAGTGTAATTACCACGAATGTGTCTTGTCTTGACGTGATCCAGCTTTAGTGATTAGGGCGTGTTGATTGCACCCACCTGTTAGCAAACAAAGTGGGAGAACGGGCTAAAAACGGAGCGTTGCAGTACAGAAGGAACTGCCTTCCGAATTTGGTACAGGCTACGCGTTACTCAACCGATAGCATTTCTAAATTATTGTGTAAGAGTCTGTGTTTGCTGGTTCCGGGCCCACGCGCGCTGACAGGTGCTGTCAGCTCACGAGACCCAACTGTAGTCACAGGATCGCATAGGCAAAGAGGCTTATATGCTCAAACCGCCAGTCCTACGTTCTGCTGATGTCTTGCCTACCAGGTAAAGCCAGGGGGTTAAGGGGTGGAGCAGCGATATTCGACTTTGAGACGGCGCCCATATGGTACCGTCAACCCTCATGGTCAGATGACCTAGTTAGTAGACAAGATCCAGGGTACAACTTATCTGGCCCACGCCGTGGCACCGACGCCTAACCTGTGGATTAGTAATGTGTGGCGGCCTGGCATATCGACAAAAACATTTCAAATGACTATGACGTGATGCATAACGTCAACTAGGCGATGACATTGGTTCAACCGGCCACAGTAGGATAAAGTATTCAATGAATATAGATAGGTTAGTATTTAATGTGATGAAGACGCAGGCGAAGCCACATATGGTACGTGCCAGAAGTAGGAGCCCGGCATCAAAATCCGGAATCCAAACCAAAGGGCCTGCCATAACCAGTAGTCATGGCTCGGATGCGTGACAGGCAGTGGAATGTTTGATTTTTTCCATATCAGACCGACGAACGGGCCTGCTAACCGAGTCGGGTGAGTGAACGGGTAGTAGGATTGGCCGGTACTGGGTCTGTAGAAGGGGGTTGTACTCACAATTTCAGTCAGATCGCTCGACCCCATCGTCTCGGTTTCGTGCACCACAGCACAAAATCGACAACACCGGGCTGCTTGAAAAGAGACACTGCACAGGAAGTCTGCATGCCTCGGTGAGCGCAAATCGGCTTGACCGGTTACCGGTAGATCAGTTCGAAGGCTCATGCAAGTGGTAAAACAGGAACCGCTCATGTCCTACGAAGTAGCGTTCGACCACATAATGCAACAGGTGATTCTTGTGCTAGGGGTGTTCTGCGACATGCGTAACACAGCCTCAAAAGAACGTCCATTGGCTCGCTCAAGAATGTAACACCCCGAATTCCGCCGTACACAGGATTGTCAAAAGACAAGTATCGGTCATATCAAGAGGCCCGACTACTAGGGCCTTGGTTGCCGAATGTAAACAAACTTGAATCATTCTGAACGTGGTATTCATTAGAAGGGGTATGTATTCGACAGTATTTACTGATGAAGCATGTTCTTTCTGAATGGTTTTGTGCCGAAACCGTATTCAATTCCCGTACACGACTGTTCTAGCTGATCGGGCAGTTATCCTTGTGTAATACTGATACTGTTGTTTGGACAGTTTTACGAACAACTGTTCTTGCACTAAAATTTTATCGCTCGAACCCTGAGCGAGTGAGTAGTCGGCCCATGTACATACTTAAATTTGCAATGAGTTTGTGCACTGACAACAGATTTTGCATCAACAAATCCCCGTTGGCCAAACATCCATTTCTGACCAAGAGTGTAAGAACTGTGCTGGTGTTGCATCCGGCTAGAAGAGGGTGAGACTTCGAAGGTGCGAGGTGTGCATTGAACTACGAGTCGAGTGAACGTGTCGCTAAACACAGTTGATCATACAGTCATCAACACAGTCGCATATAGTTGATCACATGTTACTCAGTGCAGAGGCGAGTGCGATCAGTGGATCAACCATCAAAACCAACGAACAAACTACGATGCATGTATCATCGTGAGTTTTTTTCAGAGTGCAATCAGACACGCATGAATACGTTCACATGATATGTGGTACGGAAGAAAGCTCTAACCGTTGGTACGTTTTCCAATCCAATGTGTCTAGTTAAAGACCTGCTACTGTTCATAGGTGTTATGTTCGACGGTGCACAGTACGTTCACTAGTGTGGGTGTATTTAAAAATTCTGACGCTCAAGGGACAACTATTTTGTGATGCACTGTGTTCCGATACAAATACACATTTTCAACGAATGATACCATTTTGTTAAACAATCTTAAAACTCGTCATATAGGTGCATAAAGATCTCTCAGTAGATAAGTCAAAGGCTACCGGTTGGCATAAGGAAGTCTGTCGATCAAAAGTCTTCGCCAAAGAGCATGGCTACCTAATGTGTCCAAAGGGCGTGCATCTATATCCTAAGCTAAGCGGGTCGTAGATATAACGAGTGTGTGTTGGAGTAAAAGTCAGGGACACTAATTATCAGTATATTCATAGAGCGAATCACGTGACAGATCGATGACATGTTCCGTGAGAACTCCTTGGCGAGTTCACTGAATTACTTTTACTGGCAGGTAGACGAAAGCACCTTACAGTCAGTTTTGAACTGGATGACAGTTCTTAAGTAGCGGGCCAGAAACGTAAAAAGGTTTATCCGCCACAGTGCCTCATTCAGTTAGTCCATTAGCACTTAGTAATGAATCCAGCGATTGGTACAACGCGACTAGAGTGGCATTTTACACCTGGGCGCTGTTCAGCCATGGTCGAAGGGTGACCTTTATATGCCAGTACACACAAAGAGCTTTCTTTCCCACATATCTGACTATTCCGAAGCAGCTCAAAGATGACCAGCTTATTGCGTACAACGGGATGTATTCGGTTCTGTCTTTCTATACGTGCGCGAGTCATGCATGACTCCCACGTATTAACGGCTTGATTACACAGCCTTGGTACTCTTACACGTTACTGTCATGCATGCGTATTCATTAATATTTTCTTCCTCGCTACACACAACCCTGGCGATTCTGGTCCAATTGCTAGAACCAGGTTAGATTCTCCTCATCTCGAGTTATGTTTTTTTAACAGCTGAATTTTTAAAAAAAACAAGCTTTTAATCCGTTTTATCTGGCTGATTTAGCTCTTTACAACTCTCGCAAGCAAATTCCAAATTTTTCTATCTTGGCTGAAATGGACTGGATGCCACGACGTTTAACAACCTTATCCAAGATTCCCGCGGTTGTTGGTTTATAAACAGAATATGGTGTTGAATATTCTGTAATATTGACTTCTCTCATCTCAACTTCGTAAATCGTCAATGCATTTTATTTTCCGGCGCGAAACCTAACAACTTAATTAACATACTCAGCCATTCCTGTCCGTGAGGGCAATTAAATCGACGTCGCTGGCTAATGTCGTCTTTGTCGCCATCTTGCCCGCGTCACGTGATTGCCGCAGCCGTGTTCCTTTTTCAAGTGAATTGCCGTTTACCCATATGTACGCATGTACGAGCCCATTCAAGAGCTCAGTTCAGACCGGTTACTCCCACACACAACAACGCTGCGAACTGATACTGGTTGACTGATGGGCAGTCGAGGGTTCGGTTAATTACAAGTTGATCCTCAATCACATTTGATCGCAGCTTTCGCACTCAGCGAAACTTTTCAGCCAGCCTTTTTTGAAAAGATGCACCAGGCTGGGGGTTCGCTCTTTCCAGAGCTCGTCAATGGTGCACACACTTGCCACGGCCGGGATTGAAACTTTGGCCACGCCCTCATGAGGCAGACGTATTGACCACCCCATCAAGGTCCTCACATTAGGCACAACCGAATTATCATACCTGAACGCTCAACCATTTTTGCTTACGAGTAGTAACTAGGTTGTCAGGCCCTCTGGATAGTGTAGTGGATCTAAACACTATACAAAATTCAGGTACGAACACAAGATCAAAAAGGTGATAAAAATGGAAAAAATTGACTCACAATAGTTCGATAAATTGCTTTGATTTAGAATCCCACTACACCAAATGTAGTATCCAATAGATACAATCCGTGGT